>VXBO01001565.1:962352-1070713 GCA_013400135.1 Rhinoptilus africanus | reverse complement strand
CCGCCCGCCCGCCGCGCCGCAGCCCCATGTCCGCGCTCCCCGCCGGTGCCGACATCAAGAGGGCTCTGGAGAACAGCCCCGAGACCAACATCGAGGATGAGCTGCCCGACGGGCCGCCGCAGCCGCGGCCCAAGAACTACCTGCTCCTCAGCATCCTCGCCTGCTTCTGTCCCGCTTATCCCGTCAACATCGTCGCCTTCGTCTTCGCCGTCATGGTGAGTAGCACCCCGCAGGGAGCCCGAGCCACCTTAGGCTTGGGGCTGGGTGTCTGGCGGGGCGACCTCCGGCTTTCCACACTGGCCCGGCTCCAGCCGCGGCGCTCCCGGCCAGTCCCACCCGGGATGTGCAGGAGCAAAGTGGGGCTGGAGGAACCGTCAGGGTAACGGGCATCCCGCCGCCTTTGAAATCACTCGTCCCTGCCGCGTGTGGGCAAAGTTAGGTAAGGTAGCGAGCTTGAGAGCATCAGCGGGCTCAGTCACTTAGCTGTCCTAGCAGCAGATATAAAATGTGGAGTGAAAGGCAGTTCAAATCAAGTTTGCAATATCAGGCTATAAAAGGGAGGGAGCTTTATCGCAATTAATGGGATTTGTTACATAAACTAACTTGCACACTGAATTGGACACAGTATCTGTGTGCAAAAGTGGCAACTGGGGAGCAGAAATCAGATTTGCAAAGGAACAGATGTGGTTTCTACTTTGGCTAATCACATATGATAGAAGTGTCTTTTTTCTAGTAAATGGGTTCTTTAGGCTGATACTATTTGCTAGAATAATACACACAACAATAATGATTGCATGTTGTTGGCAAAAACCCTTACAAAATTGAGAGTTAAGTACACAGAGAACAGTCTTACTCCTACAAGCCATAATTGGTTTGCATAGTCCTTAATAATCCATCAATCATAGAACCTTCATGTTTGGAATCTGGTTAACTTCAAAGGGATTGCTAGAACAGAATCTTCTTGGAGTTAAAAGTTGCGAGTCAGATCCAGACTTTTCTAACAGGATAGGTGATCAGAGTAATCAGTAATACTGCAGTGTATTTCTGTTGTTTAGGAGCTGAAAAGGGTTTAAAACGTGTGTTTTCATCCTTTTTTCTGATAGCCAGGCTGAAAAGGTAAGTAAAAATATAGTTTTTTTCTTTTTGCAATTAAAGTATAATTACTTATATCTAAAATACACTAAAGCACACTCCTTTAAAACTATAAGGTTGATCAGAAATCACGCCTAAATATTGGGATACATACTTAAGCTTGATAATTGCTTAAAGGAGCTATTTTAAAGCCATCTTCACAACTTTTTTTTGTCCAGATAAGCATTATCTGTCACTGTATATTTTTTTTCTATGTGTTTATTTTCTTTGTTGTTAACTTAACTGTAAAATATGCTCTTTTCCTTGGTTTGAGATTTGGTCCTGCTGGTACCCAGCATCCTTTCTGTCTGTGGACACTTACGGTGCTATATAAAGTAATGAGAGCTGATGATCAGGGGCTGTGAGCATCTGTTCACTGTGACAGTACTTTCACCAAAGCACTAGGGCTGCACACAAGTTAACTGTCAAGGACAGAATTTGGCCTCTAAAGATTTTTGCACCCCATATGGAGAAATCTCCACCCACGTCCTAGTTGAAGTTCATGCAGGCTTTTGGAGTCAGGCTTAAGTAACTGTCACCAGGGGATATGTAGAAACCAGGGTGGGAAGAGCACTTCCTGAATGCTAAACAGTCTGTGCAGGTCTCGGCTGCCCACTCCCTTAAAGGGGGGAAACAAAGCAAACCAGTGATCTCTACTGTATGTGAATGCCTTCTGTTTTAACGTTATTCTTACCTAAAACCTCTCGTTTTCCATGAGAATGACATGTTCTTTATCGTTGCCACAGCCTCGTTTCCCTGCCTTTTAGAGCTGCAACTGGTAACTGCTCCATTAACCTCAACTCCAGGTTCTGCATTTTAACCTATGCTGGTTTTATTTCCACTTCTGCTGGGATCTACATCCTCCCTCCCTTTCTCAGCTTGTTCCCTGGAGTTGCCGAGGGTTAACACTGAGATACAAGAGTGGGGTATTTTCTTTTCTTACAGAAGACACCTTTATAGTCGGCAGAGCTTGCCTGAGATCTTGTGTCAGAAGAGATAAAGGCTCATAAACGTGGAGTTCTTTATAAGTTTCTACTTCTTAGAATGGGCCTGGAAGGAAGAGTCCTGTTGGCTTCTAGAGGGCCATGGTTCAGCACCCTGTTTGCCTGTGTCATGTCCTCCTTAAGTGCTCTCAATTCAGATGATGTTTTCACTCTAAAAGTAGAGTCTGGGCTCTAACACACCCCCGATTAAATGACAGATTTGTCTTCAGTCTCTTCTGCTGCCCTATTTACAACTCCAGCACTGTTTTCCTCACTTCTTTCTCACCTTTGGGGGCACAAACCTTACCATTTCAGATTTTACCTCCTTGACTATATTTTTAGAATCAACCTGTCCCAAGTTCTCTCTGTGGTGATAACAACCTTTTCTAGTTCCTTACCTCCTTTGTGAAAGAAATGTATTTCTCATTACGGTGGTAAGAGGATAGCTAGTAGAATGGACACTTAATGGCATCAGCGTTGATACAATGGCATTACAAGAGCAGCCCCCTCAAACCAGTTGCTGGTCACTCGGAGGTGTGACAGTTGCTTGGCAGTTTTAGCAAATGGAGATCTGTTTTCCCCAGGATCCTGGCCAGGATTCCTGGCTGTAGGGTTACTGCTCTCCCTGGTACTTCTCTGGGGTTCCAGCCAGGTGCTGTCAGGTCTGCTGCTTCCTGTTGCTTCCAGCAGCTACATTGTATTGCTCTACAATTAGTTGGCTCACTCACTTTTCTTACTCTTTTCTACACGGGTGAGACTACAGGCATCAGAGCAGCAGTGTGGGGTGCAGATACTGAGTCAGGAGGCTCATGTGACAGACAGAAGAGACTTCTCTGGTGCGAGGCTGTGGGTAGGCAGTGTGTCACCGAGCTCTTTGCCTCCATATCTGCAGTCATGTCTTTTCCCCTTACTGTGAACCCAAAGAGCACTTAGCTGGCTGCGAACTGACTCAGGTGGACTGGGTGCATCTGACTCATGGAATCAGAGCTAGAGGGGGGCTGTGGGATGACTCTGAAGAATGAATCAGATATTTCTAATGCTAGCACTGATAGTTGAACAAACTTTGGCCTTTCTCAGTACAGCACCTTCAGTCGTCTTTATTTCAAAGATCTTTATGTCAGCCTCGTCATCTAATTCCATATTTGTATATTTATTTGTATATTTGCCTTATATTTGTAACAATTTCAAAACAGTCTCTCAGAAACTATTTCTCCCTGATTGTTTGCTTGTAATTCCCTCTTTATGTTGACATGTTTCTGTTTAATCATTTGCATGTTTCAAATAACACACATGGTCAAGCTGTGACAATCTTGGCTCATCTACCTCTGATAGTAACAAGTGCTTTGACTACATTTGTTACCCTTGGATTCAGATGCCATGTCTGAATATTAGTTTCCCTAAGCAGAGACAACAAGCAAGAGGGTGGTAGCAGTCACGGGACAGCAAAGTGTGGAACTTGCTTTCTAAGAGGTTCACCTCTTCTAATGGGGACCCTAACAAGCCATGTACAGTGTGTTGGCTTTGGTCAGATCAGTGACTAGCATAGTGACCAGTGTTACTGTACAGCTGTACTTCCCTTTAGTTCGAAAGTTTATATGGAAGGTTTATTATTTATACAGTTTTTTTAAGTAGCTTGTAGGTGCTTGGACATCTAATACCATATGGGACAGCCTGTACCAACTTCAGGAGTATCCAACAACAAGGCTTAGCAGCTCTTCTTAAGCATTTTTGCATGGCCCTTATATTTGCAAAACAGTAAGCTTTTCCTCTGCAACACTTTCAGCCTGTTCCCAGAGACACAGCAGTCCGATGTCTGTTTGCATGCTGCTGTACAGCCTGCAGAGCCAACTTCTCTTTCATTGTGTCCTGCTTCATTGCCAAAAAACAGAGATCAAGCCTGGTTCTGAACTGCTCCCCAGTTCTACCCCCCCTACACTACTCCTTCCCTGTAAGTTGTTTGCAGCGAGGAATCATAGTGAGCCAGCATGTCTGATTCTTCCTTTGGTCTGAACTAGAGAGCGTCTCATTTCCAGGCACAGCCAAATAAGGGTTGTTACAGCCTGGCTCATGGAAAGCATAGAAAATGTTGAGCGGAGAACTTCAGTCTTGTCTGCCCAGATTTGTAAGAGATGTTGAGGAGGATTTTCGAAGTAACTCAGTATTCTTTCTGCTTTTGCCATAAACAGTGCTCTCGGGATGTGGAACAGAAAATGCACATTAAAAAGGATTAATAGTTTGTAGCTAATTCAGCAAATTTCTTTTCATATGGGGTTAAGTTGCTTCATTGTTGAACTGAGAATATCTTTTATAAATAGATATGTGTGAACCTGGTGCAGTCACTGAGATTGCTCAAGTAAATAAGCAGCTGAGGAGCTGTGGCTTTAATTTAGTTTATGACTTCATAGTGAGAGGTAGCAGAAACCTGAGAAATCATATGGTATTGGGTTGAAAATGGCCGAAATTTGTTTTAAAACGTTGCACACAGATGCTGTATTCTGCGTATATTGCCTAGCCCTTGGAAATACACAGATGTAACATTTAAGGCTTTAATGGTTAATGTTGTCTATGTCTAACACTGAAAACTGGAAGCTTGATCTAAGGGCCCTTTGAAGCAGATGGAAGTAAGTGAATTTCAAAGAGATTTGCATCAGACCCCAACCACTTCCCCAAACCTCTTATTTTTTTCTTGAATGCTGTCTAAGTTATGCCTTTTAATTTAAACCTCTTAATAAAGAAACTTTTGTCTCCTTCCTGTCTCTTCTAAATCCTCTTATCATTAATGCTGTTTTCCTCCTCTTTATCGTGGATTTGTATTAAAATGACATTACTTATTAAAGTGCACAGGGTGAATTATTTATGGAGTACCTGCAGAAATCACATGGACATTCTCCAGACTTCCTAAATACATTAGTAAAATTGCACAGATCTGCAAGCTGGTGCTGCCATGTCTTGCTTACAGCTCTGTCTCAGTCTTGAGACCACATGTATGGGGAACTGAGTTTAGAGTGTTTGCAGGACCACTCTAGAGGTCACGCAAAGTGAGTCCTTTGATGGTGGGGAGAGCAAAGTCAGGGCTGAGGTGTCAGTAATGCTTCTCCCTGTAGCTACAGTCCCGTTCATACTTGCTGACAGATGCAGAAGGAGAAGTCAGCCTGCTCAAGACCAAGCTAAGCGGTGTTTCTTCTGATACTCCTTTTATTCACCTCTCCGAATGTATCTTGAGAAAACCTAAGAACAGTAGTCTCCTGTAGACATGACTCCTGGAAACAGTGGAGTAAGTTAGGTGAGAGGATCTGTGCCAGCCACCTTTTGTAACAGAAGGCTGCACTGGTGGAGAATCAGAGGTGACATCATCCTATTTGACTAAGTGTTTGCATCAGTCTCATTTCTATCTCTTCCCTCTTTCCCCACTATATTCTTTAAGTCCACTAGCCAACCTCAACAAAATTTGACAGCAGAGCAGAGGTATCAGTGATATTCTTTAGGGAAATAAAACAGAGAAATGTTTAGGCATGTAGGCTTCCAGGAAGAGAAGAAATGTATTAGTGCTCTCTTTAAGGGCAAGAGCGCATCAGCAGCACAGCCCTTCTTAGACACCAGAGAATAAATACCTGCACTTATCCTTGAGATGCAATTCTAGGAATATAGACTTCATTGCTTTGGGACTGTCTTGGCACGAGTGATCTTACTGCAGTGCTAACACCAAGGATGCATCTAGCCCATTAACTTCTGTGTGCTCACTGATCGACAGAATATACACAGATAATGTCCCTAATTATTTTTCTGCTTGGCGGAAAAAAGGCTCTACAACAATGCTTGGTATCCTCTGAAGTTCATTCATTTCCTGCATGCCACAGTCTCAGATCTTTACTCTGTTGAATTGTTCTGTCTTTGTGACAAAAAGTGATTCATAACAAAATCACTTTTTGTAATAGTACTTGGTGATACCTCATGCAGTTGTTGTCTAAAGACAGCCTGAATTATTTAGTCCACATTTGATCAGGTCACCATATTTCTCCCCCCACACCTCCCACTTCTGGGATATTTCCTGGAATAGAATCATAGAATGATTTAGGTTAGAAGGGACCTTAAAGATCATCTCATTCCAATCTCCATGCCCTGGGCAGGGACACCTTCCACTAAACCAGGCTGCTCCAAGCCCTGTCCAACATGTCCTTGAACCCCTCCAGGGATGGGGCAGCCACAGCTTCTCTGGGCAACCTGGGCCAGCGTCTCACCACCCTGACAGTAAAGAATTTCTTGCCAGTATCTAATCTAAATCTCCCCTCTCTCAGTTTAAAGCGATTACCCCTTGTCCTATTGCTCCACTTCCTGATCCGGAGTCCCTCCCCAGCTTTCCTGTTAGCCCCTTTAGGGACCAGAGGGGGCTCTAAGGTCTCCCTAGCGCCTTCTCTTCTCCAGGTTGAACATCCCCAAGTCTTTCAGTCTGCCTTCATAGCAGAGGTTCTCCAGCCCTCTGATCACCTTTGTGGCCTCCTCTGGACTCACTCCAACCGGTCCATGTCCTCCTTATGTTAAGTGCTCCAGAGCTGGATGCAGTAATCCAGGTGGGGTCTCACCAGAGCAGAGGGGCAGAATCCCCTCCCTTGCCCTGCTGGCCGCACTGCTTTTGATGTAGCCCAGGATACAGCTGGCTTTCTGGGCTGTGAGCATGCATTGCTGGCTCATGTTGAGCTTCTCATCAACCAACACCCCCAAGTTGTTCTTCTCAGGGCTGCTCTCAATCCGTTCGCCACCCAGCCTGTATTTGTGCTTGGGATTGCCCTGACCCAGATGCAGGACCTTGCACTTGGCCTTGCTGGACTTCATGAGGTTGGCACAGGCCCACCTCTCAAGCCTGTCCAGGTCCCTCCGGATGGCATCCCTTCCCTCCAGCTTGTTGACCACACCACACAGCCTGGTGTTGTCAGCAAACTTGCTGAATACTTGAGATACTAAAGAACAGGTAATGGCTAGCCTGATTCCCCGAGGAAGTATGCTGAGATAGTTCAATAGTGCAATCTGGTAAAGAAATCTAGACTTAATGTCATAGTTTGTGCATTTTAACTGATCTTACAAAATAATTCTTAGTAATATTCTTTTTAAAAATTCCTTAGTAGCATCTTATTCTTGGGAAAAAGTTACTACAAACTGTGTTAGACTTGTGTAGTAGAATACTTCAGTGTCCTTCACTGAATCTTTTCTTTCAAAAATATGGCCTGGTTAAAACAAAAAATAATTCAGAAAACCCTACAGTGTGTCTCACAAAAGACTAGAAGATTGGTGGTCCTATCACACCTTGCAATCTCTGTATGTAATGAGTATAAAGCATCTGCTAAATCATGGATGGATAGAAATAAACTCAAGTTTGTTGAGATAATATCTCTGTGTCTGATGCATACCTCAGGATGTAAATGATAATAATTATCAGTGTGTTCCAAAAATGCAAAGGGACAGACTTTCTAGCCCGTGAAGATGGCACTCAGGTGTTTTGTTCAGATGATCTATGTTCCTTTGTTCTGTGGGCTTTCTCCACCACCAGCAAACTATGTATTAATTCTTCAAACTCTGTTTTGAAAAGTAAAGCATTGGAAAAATAGGACGTTAGTAAGCTTTTTTTTAAGAAGTTTTTCTGTAAAAATACAACCTATTTATGCTCCTTTTTATGCTTATGGTCCTATAAAGCATAAGAGTTTATTTCACTGCTAGTGAAGTGGCCCACTAACAGTTCGCATATACTACAAAAATATTTCCAGAGATAAAAGCCCACTGATCTATGCAAGTGGGTGGATTAGAGATGATTTGGCAGCTTTTGTGCTGGTGTGTACAAGAAAACTCATCATATGAATATGATTTCACTACTGAAAATAAGAGCTGTAGTTTGCAATGAAATATACTGAAAATGAGTGGAACAGAAAACTGGACTCGATAGTTACCTTGGACTGTAGGCAGTGGATGTTTATTTTTACAAAGCAAATCACCATTTTCTGAAGTCCTTCCTAGGGTACCAAAGCGCACAGAACTTAATGTTGGTTCAAAGCAGTCACATTGGTTTGTGTACAGATTTCTGTTTAATAAAATGTCATAAATTCTCTGTTTCTCTTCTACAGGCTTTAAACAGTTACAATCAAGGAGATATAGAAGGGTCAAAAAGACTGGGTCGCAATGCACTCTGGGTTGCTGTTGCATCGATTATCATTGGCCTTGTCATCATTGGGATCTATTGTGTAGTTCATTTCACAACGGTAAGCAAAATGCTACTGGTTCCAATGCAAGCAGTTCTTCTTTGTGCATGGGCTTCAGAATATGGAACTAAAGATTGTCAGGGCTATCTGGTAATGTTAAAATTTAGGCATGCATGTTTTCCAAAAGAGGAACTTATTTTGCAAACAACTGTGTCTTAGCATTTTAGCAGCAGTGGAATTTCTAGAAGCTCTTGCAACTCCCATAGGTTTTTCTAATTTAGGCCAGTTGCTTTTTTGGTTTTTCTGCCCGTTAGTTTCACCATCTGCAAGACCAAGTGCATAGAGATCCTTAGATTCCAGGTAATAAAGTCCCTAGGTGCTAATTTTTGGTTTCATAATCTGTCCAACATATCTTTTAACTTTGCAAGGAGAAGATGACAACGGTCAATTACTGGTTTGCTGTTTGATATTAAGGTGACCATAACTATATCAAAAGCGACCACAAATGTAATTTTGACTTGGTTTGCTGTGGGAGAAGGTGGTTCCCTTTTAGTGCTGTGTAATTGACCTGCCTTCATACACCTGGAACGATAATGAAGAACCTTGACAAATGGATCTCTGTATACACAGTGGTTATCCACATGGATTATTAGCTTATTTGGAAAAGAGGACAAAAGTAATTAGAGTATTGATATCTTTTCTTAAGGTTGTGCAACAGCATGTTCTCTTCTCTATAGTAATGTCCACTTCCCATTAAAATAACCAATTTAAATTAATTTATTATTGACTGATTTGATTGGAGACCCTTTCAGTGTACTGCACAAACTATAAACAGAGATCACCTCACCACTGAACGGCAAACATCTCTAGGGAGTGGAATGGAGCAGCTGGTTAAACATGCACAACATTTTCAGACAAAAACTTGCAGTATGCCATACTGAACTGCAGGGAAGTTAGTGGAGATGGGGTCCGTTTCTGTAGGATATTAGTGGGTGGTGCTGCAGAATTCATTAATTTCCCTTGCATTTTGCAAGCGTGACTCTGTCTTTGGTTCAGCTTGTGGTTCACTTCGTTCAGCTCTCACAGATTGAAAACCAAGTCTCTTCAGGCAGGGTGTGCCAAGTTTTGTAATTGACAGCAGCAGTAAATTCCTCTGTTCGCCTCTGCTACCTCACTCAGCATTTCTCAGACAAGGATAGCAGCTCAATTTTTTTTTTTTTTCCCTAAGTAGGAGGAGAGGAGGGGCAGCATGAGGAGTGGCAGACAACACTAACCTGAAGCAGTCACATTAACCAGGGCATACTACCTACACTTAGTTGTAGTCAACAATTCACTTCTGCTACAGTAAGGACCCTGTGTGCTGAGTATGTGAATGCTTCTTTGTGCCCACTGACAGATATTAGTGGTAGTTGGCACTTTACATCTATCCAGCCTTTGAAAGCACCTCTCTCCCTCCTACCCTCAAGGAAGTAAGCAGCAGTAAATCAGTATAGCATAATTTCATAGGTTTTCTTTTAAGTTTTTTCAGGATTTTTTTAAATTGGTTTGGGGTTGGTTTGTTGTGTTTGGTTGTTTGTTTGGTTTTTTTTTAAGAGAAACATCTCTCTGTTAGATGGGAGCATTGCCAAGTGCCTGGGAACCCTCATCACACTGCTGGGATATTAACATCTGTATTTGGTGAATAGTTTCCACAGAGGTCTCTTGGCCAAATGGTACCTTGAGTTTTGTGAGGACTCAAGATTTACTAGATGGACCCTGCTCTCTGGTTTGCCAGTCTCTTTGCTACTCCCTACCCTGCCGCTCTCACCCGTCACCCTCCAAAGAGCCCTTGCTTCTAAGAATGTGTTTGATGGAAGCAGCAATCTTATTCATTTTCACATCAGAAGAATGAAGAAACAGGAGCACCCAATTGTCATTTCCCCACCCTCCGTACTTGCCTGAGTACCCTTTGTTGCCTTACTCTTGGACACTTATATTTTATACTAAATGGTCTTCGAGTTTGACGTGCTACTGGTGTGGGTGACATTGCATGCTCCAGGCAGTTATCTCACATCCATTCGTACCTTGGTCATGATTACTTACGAACAGCCACTTTGCACCGTACTAGTATGAAGTGAGTGTAAATTACTTGTATGCTAGCTTTAATATATATGTTTCAATATTAGTAAGATAGTACAAAATAGGCTTAATAGAATAGTATGACAGTCGACCCTGTAACTGATTTATTTGATTACTATTAGGCACAGATTTTATGTTTCCATGACGCGCACGTGCACTTTTCCTGAAAGGTAGTTTAGACTTCAATATGTATGAAAATCTTGACCCTTCCAGGATTTGTTACTGTGTGTTTATCCACATGAAATTCATCAGCTACCATATTACCCAGTTGCTCCTGCTGACATTCCTTGTGACTTCTTTTGGTCTTTAAAGGATAGCAAGCCTCATTGGGAATATCCCTTTGTGTTCTCCTTCCATATTCTTATGTGTCTTTCCCTAGAGCTTGTTGTTTACCATCCTATCACCCCATTTCTAATCTGTGTTACTACTTTACCTGTTCTCCCATGACTGCTAGAACTTCTCACAGAGGATGTTACTTGAGTGTTTATAAACCCATCAGTAAATTTCACTAGCTCATTCTGATTTATCCATGGTTCTGCTGACAGTATCAAAGATGCAAGGTGTAATGAGTTTGAGGGATGAATGAGCCTCAGGAGTTCTCCCACAATGTCCCAGGTCTGCGCTTCTGGAAAGCCACAAGCCTGAGACATCCAAGTCAGGCTGTTACACAACTCTTCCTCTCATCACAGAAACTTGCTTCAGGCTCAGCTGGCTCTATAGTCTCCTTCAAAACAACTCCTCACCTTCTCCCAGGGGGCTGGCTGGAATTGCGTGATCTGCCGGCCAAGAAGGAACCTTCCTTGTCCTGCCAGAAGTCATAAACTTCGGGCCTTCCCCATCATGGAAGTCTCCGTTCAGTTCTTGTTCAAGCGTAGTCTTTAGTTTTTCATCCTTTGCTTTGTGGAGCTCAGGCAATCCCCTCTCCAAAGTGTCTGTGAAGACCCTGTTGGTCTCCTGTTTGTACACCCTGATGGGCTGCAGTCTGCTCACCTCCTGAAGTCCTTTTCCCTGGAGACTCAGTGCTTCAGTCAGAATACAGCTCCCGCCGGAGAGACCATTGACATCCTCACCTCAAAGACAGGCAGCAGGCATTCCCTGTAGCTGCAACCTGGACAGACACATCCTCCTTCCAAAACTCCATTTGGGTCAAGGCATCCATTATGCCAGGCAGTTGCTCCAGCAGTTTTGGGGTTGGTGCCCTGCGGCTTATCACCACCACTGTTGCACAGTCCCAAGCAGTTCCTTGCTGTCTTCAACAGAGTTTCTGGGTTGAGGGTAGGAATGGTAGAAGCTGCAGAGAGACAAAGTGCAAGAAAGTCCTGCTTTGAACTAACAGTGACGTTATACCCCCAATATACTGGTAGACTCAGGAAGATGACCCTTTCACTTTTCAGAAAGGGGGCTCTGAGCCCTGAGCTTCCTTGCGTGCCTTCTCTGGTTTATTCAATTGCAGAGTACAGGAGTAACAGCAAGCGACACCTACGTCTGCATGGGAGAACCAGCCTTGACTTTGCATTTTGAAGATTTACTCAGTGCTAAGCCAAGTCAGGGCTTCTACTGCTGCTTTGGAGAGCTTCATTTGTCTTTAACACTGCCATGTTATCTTTAGCAAATGTACATTAAGATATGTAGTGAGATAGATAGATATCTATATATATAGATATATACATATATATATATCCTGGAACAGGGCCCACCCAGCACTTGGGAGCCACGTACCTTCTGCAGTCACAACCCTGAATGTAGACAAGGGGAAGCTGTCGCTTGCATTGCTGCAGTTAACAACCCAGCAGTAGAACTTGTCTGTCTTGATCAATGTAAACTGATGTGTTCCTTGTTATGCTGAGGAATCACCAAGTGCTAAGCTGTGGTGTGTGCTTAATCAGGGCTATCCCCTATTCCACAATAGGCGAAATTTATTCGTACTCTATTCTGTAACTTTTACCCTCTACTGTCAGCTTCTCCTGCACTCCCACCTTGCCAGTCCTGAATGCTGAATTACACTTCCAGTGCTTGCTTAGATGTCACTTAAAACCAGTATTTGTGTCACCACTGAGTCTAGTCCTGCATATGTGTCCATAGGCGTGTTGTCCATCAAGAACTGCAGTGAGAAAAGGGACGCATTTGTCTTCTGTAAGATGTCACTACAAACTAAAACAGCGCAGAGCTGTGAGCCATAGCCTCTGTGTGGCCTTGATCTGCTTTAATATGCCTGGTTAGAGAGTAAATGGCAAGATACCTAATGACAGATGATGCTCAGCTGTGAACCACAACCTGAATCCTGCCTCTAGTTCTGATGTCCTCTTAAGAAAGATGTGGTACACACACACACCCCCCAGAGAGAAGGGCTGCAAGGTATGAAAACACTTATGTGTGGAAAGACAAAATAGATGCAATCTTTTTGGCTTGGGAAAGAAAGACTTAGGAATCTGTAGTTAAAGGCAGTGAAATAAAGAATGATTATTTGTTGTCTCTTGTGAATGAGATGTGAAGGGGCATCAGAGGAAAGCAGCTTTAAACAAGAAGGAGGTATTTTTCCACGTGGCATACAATGCAGCTGTGGGGCTTACTCCTTCTGGTTGCTGTGGATACAAAAAATACAAACAATTTGAAACAGCAATGAGCGAAGTTACAAAAAAACCCCCCAAACTTAAATGCGAAGATGCAGATATAATCTTGAGCTCAAAGTTTCTAAGATGCAGATTCCTAGAGCTGGAAGGCAGCACAGGGAGAAATATCACCCTGGATGTAGCCTTTTATTATACAGTCCCTTTAGGCATTTGTAACAGCTACAGTTTTGGTATGAGGAAGGGTAGCCAAAGTACTGAAGAAAAGGAATGCAAGAAACTCCTGCCAATGGACCAGTGTCCAAGACTTTTTTAATTCACATCAGAAGTTCATTGTCTTTGTTTATCTTCAACCCCGGGGCCACAGGCAGGACAGAATTATCTTCTGGTAATAATTTATGTGAGAAGGGTAGTTGTGTGCGGTGACTTTGGAATTTCATGCAAACCACTATGACATTTCAATGCTTTCGTAGAGGAGTGTGAACTTCTGACCCCTTCTTTAATCTCACTTGATCTAGAACTTCACCCCAAGGGAAGTCACAGAAATACCACCTGTCAGCATGGCTTTGAAGGAAGACAGAGACACAGCCAGGCTGGGTGGAAAGTACTAGTTTATACTGGTTCATAATCAGTAGGTTCTTAAATCAAGCATATGTGCAGTAATGCATCATTGGTAATTACCGGTAGAAGGAAAAGGAGTAAGCATTTAGACTGTGCATGAGGGACAGATGTATAAATATTTCTTTCTTACTAACTTAGAAATAATTGTTTAGGAGGGAAAGGCATGCAAGATTAAAAATAATCTCTGCTGTCCACTTCCTGAGGCTCTCGAAAGCCTTTGCAGCTGTTTCTCTGAGTGACTGTCTCTATTTCCAAGACAGAATAAACTGGAGGACAGTAAGATGGCAGGAATTACGCAGCCAGCGTCCAGATCTTTACATTGCAATCCTGTTCTCTATACTTCACCATAGGAAAAAATAAAAAGTCAAGGAAGGCTACCCACCTTTTGCTGCAGGGATTGACCTGACAGTAACTGATAGAGCACAAAGTCAAGGCATTCCTATTGTCTTTTACCCACATTAATTCTTGGTGCACACCTAGCCCATGAGCTCATACTGCTGCTTTTGTATCAGTAAAGGTGCTAACAGATTATCTCATTGATACCCTACTTCTTTTTACTGGATTTGTTAAAATACGAGCTTAAGTCCCCTACCTATCTGTCAAACGGGTTCAGTCTGCTCAGAGGCAGTGTAGCAGGCAGACACATGTAGATGCACAGAGACAACGTAATCACATCAGCCTCATTTCCTTAGCAAACCGCATTAAAAATTCTGGTCCAGCTGTTTCATCTGTGCATGGAGGAAATAGATGTGGGAAGTAAATCCTACAATAGATTCTGCCCATTGGAGTCCTGAGTAGGGTCCAACAGAGTCAACAAAGGAGTTAATGCTGTCTGCAGGATCTATTTACTCTGTAGGGCCTCATGTCCTAGACCTCTCTTTAAGGAGCTGCTAAAAGGTAGCTGCTTAAAGGTAGCTGCTTGATGGAGAAGATATCTTGGACTCCAGCAGAGAGCCCAGCATCCAGGGACAAGCCAGTGAGATCAGCATGTCCACGGGTAACGTCTGAGACCTATCCCCAGTACAAGAATTAGAGGGAACTTCTCAGATCTGTCCTCTCCTAAGGCAGAGGCACAAGAGAGATTACTCAGTCCTTGCTAAAACGTTTGTCATGTATTGCTGTTGTATTTAACAAGTTATCTGCTGCTGAAAGTACTGTTCTTGCCCTGACTGTTTTACATACCACTTCAAGGAAAAAGGGATGCTGTTGACCTCATGAAACTTTGTCAAATAAGAGCCCATTTCCTGGCAGTGAAAGATCCTAACTTGCATTGATTCAGGTAACCCAGTTTAAAAATTCAGTTCGGATTGACAGATGACCAGTGCCATTAGAAACTTAGCTCTTTGATTCAAAACTGTATTGAACTACTAATCTAGAGGGATGTTTGTTAAGAGAACAAGTGCCACTAATGTGGCATAATGTATCCATTAGATCTGCAGAATTAATAATTTAAACTCAGAAGGCAAACTCTGTCTTTTCCTCCTTTAAAAATACATATTTCTGTGTCCTTGCAGCATGCTATCTGAAGACCAGGACTGCACTTGGAAGATACCATCGTGTAAATTTTGCAAGCGGAAAAGGAAGACGAGAAGGAAACCCTTCATTCCGGACTGTTAGAGTTGACACTACAAGCCTGCAGAGGCATGTTGCTGGTGGATGAACTGGTAGTCCAGTTAGTTAATCAGCATGGCGTGACCAGGTTTTCAAAACTATTTATTTATAAGGAATCTAAGTATAAAGCAGCATTTTTCTCTTTTACCCTGATGTATAATGAGATCTTGCCCTAACAACTCCCTTTTATTTCTCATTTACATGGAATGTATTCTGGATCCGTGATGTTCCCTGGCTCATCCTAGCCAGACAAAGCCAACATATCTAGACTGTTTATAGTGCACGATGTAAGATCTGATGCACAGCCCACTGAAGCTAGTAGAAGAACTCCTTTTGCCTCCCGTGGGTTTTGGATCAGGCCATTAAGGATTTTTTTATTACTTTAAAATAGTCTCAACATAACACAGTCATAACCATGGGTATGTGATTTTATAATGCCGTGGGTGTACTCTGCGGCTGCAAAGCGGCTGCTTTATTCTGTCATCCTCAGCTTTTAGGTCTTTATCTTGGATTTTTAACCACCTGGGACCGATTTCAATCACTTGATTATTAAGAGAGACTCTTCTTCCATAGCATCCTTATTTTTCTTAATGATTTTTGTTTTGTTTTGTCGTCTTTCATTGTTGAACTCCCTTGACTCCACTCCCGCATTAAATTTGCGCTGATCATATTTTCCTCTTTAAACTTCACGTATGTAAAAAGTTCATATTTTTTTATCTGACAAAAGATCTTTTTAAATAGATGTTCTTCTTCATCCCTTCATTATTGTTCCTCTAGAAAGTCACATAGTTTCATTGTGTTCTGCTTTGTTCGTGTCTCTTTTTGTTCAATTCATCCTCTTATCTTGCTATGAATAGTCTATATATCAGTGCGGTTAGAGAGGGGACAGACTTTGGTACCCTTACATAGTTACCTACGCTCTTCCTGATCCTAAGATATTATTCAGTGAACAGCTTTAGGTTACAGAATTGATGGCCTCTCAATTAATGCAGTTTCTTGATACCTTATGAAAATTTAGCATGGAACAGCTGTTTTTTATTATCTGAAAATGGTTTGAAAAAACATATTTGTCTTGTCACACCAATATACCATGTTAAAAGGACTAAGCTCTGGTGAGCATTAACACAGATGGCTACATCTTCAGCGGTTGTTGCTCCATTTGCTTTAACTGTTACTACATCTTCAAGCAAGCTATGCCAACTTACACTTACTCTCCTTGCACAAACATAAATCTGGACCTCCTACCCAGAAGCGCATGGGGGTTTTGCAGGTGTTAGTGAGAAAAGAATCATGCCTGGCAGGAGTACAACTACCTACTGAATTAAAAATAATCTCCCAGAAACCTTTACCTGTTAAAGCATATGCCTGGAAGTAGCATGCATTTTCTGTGCCTTGATATTATACTTTTAATGTGCTTTTTTGCTTTTCTTTCTGCCAAATTCTGTTTTTCATTGAAGTCAGTGATGCATCACCTATCCCTAATTACTCTAGTGTAAAACTTCACAAACGCTGGTGAAATCAGTTGATTTCTTCAGCATTTACACTGATTGAATTTGTCCGTGTGGGAATCTTGCCACTGATTTTGATGATCCGAAGAATTGGCTGTTCTGTGAACTCCTCTTTGCTTTTTGAATACTATTTCAATGGTCTGATATGTCTTGTGGGACTTTTAGTAGCTTGCCTTATTATCAGATATGATAGAACTGTCATTGAGAAGTGGAATAAAGTTTACTTTTAATTCATGTCCATTCTGGTATGTGGGAAGTGTCTTTCCTAAGTTTTGTTGCCTCTTCTATTTTAAAGAGTAATAACGCTTTTTCTAACCTCTTGGACAATTTCAGAATGAAATGAATCAAAGCCAAAGCAGGATTTCTGGCCTACGTGATACTATACAACCTCTCTGTAGTGTAGCTACTACATTCAGAAGTTGCTAGAGATAAATTAATACTCAGAATATCAGCAAGGTAAGCACTTTGATTTGTTTTCAAAATAACATCCAGAGAGAGTGTTGAGGCCTTTTCAAAATGGTCCCTCAGTGGTCTCATCTCTTCAGGGCTTTCCTGCCATGAGGAGAAAGTGGTGAAATGAGGTCACCAAAGGAGGTCTCTCGGCAGGCAACAGGCGTCAGATTTCCAGCACCTCGAATTGCTGGCATCAAAGTAAACACCATTGCATTGCTGTAGTAATAGTTTCCCTACATCAGTGTACTAAAAATCAAAGCGTGTACAAAAATTTTCATCCTTCTGCAAAATATTAAACACCAGATTGTAAACTAAACCACGGCCAGTGGCATGAGAGGGGAGAAAGATTTCCAAAGGTATTTGGACACTAGAGGATAGGGATGGGCAGCTTGATGTATTTTTTGAAAGTGCCTAACAAGGATTTAGATCAATAGAAGATAGACACTGGACTTGTTCAGATGCTTTTGAAAACCATACTGGAAATCTAACTTGCATCTTGATGCTCATAAATATCTTTGAAGTCTCGCTCTTAACATAATTGAGAATTGAGCCATTGTATCTTCAGTACTTCTGAAGATAAATGTTGCTACCTTACAGTGCTATTGATTGGTATAAAAATAAAGGCTTTATATTCAACCACTTAATGTCACAGAGAGGGGGAAATGCAGCAATTCCTCTAACGTCCTTTAGTGCTTCTGTGTCATAGGTAATCTTATTTTTGCTTTACTAATGTACTGGTATGAGTTCTCGTCACTTATTTATGTTTACATAAATTTTCAACCACGTTTGAGAAATCCAGCTTGTGCTGGAAATGAACATGATCCTTGTGCAACCAAATCATTCTGCTGTAGGTGTGACAGACCCATACAAAGGGGGAACACATACAAACACAGGGAAGCTAAATGACGTTTTACTGCCCAAATCAGCAAGACCGCTGGTGACAGCAGTGGGTTTGGAAGGCAGGATGCCATTGTCTGACTGAGGAATTATTGCCCGCTTTATATTTTGAGGGCCATATAAACAAATTTCGTTATCTGTGACAAGCTCTTGAAATCACCTGTTCTTCATCGTGCATCTAGATTGGGATTTGGCCTGTTATTCTGCATTGTACCTACGGTGAATGATGTTATTTCATGCAATAGGTGGGGAAAAAGCAGTAAAACATATTTCAACGCAACATGTGTGTCCTGGGCAAGTGAACAGAGTCTGCCTTCCACAAAGCTGCTCCAGGCTTCCAGTTTTTGATGCAGTCTTCCTATATGCTGAAGGCACCAACTAATGCCTGAAGTCCAGCTCTCTTTTCCTTCCTGCGTGCATTACAGGCAGAGACAGATGGAAATTTGAAATTGCTGGCCTCAGCTCCTGGATCATGTTAGCGTCTTTCGCTTCTTACAGGGCAGCTGCATTCTGCAAAAGAGCAGCGTGCATGTATCTTGATATGTAACCCTAGATGAGGGCTTCTAAATATAAGAGGAGTTTCTTTGCTGCCGTATGAAGGGGGTCAGCCAGACCAGACGTGTGGTGTATGTTTCATCAGATTGCACAGCAAAAAAAATAATCAAGGGGACAATATGAAATTAAATTCTTAGGGTGCTTCCCTGCAGGCATACCCAGGAGTTCACAGCTTATGACTTGAAGATCAGCACTGGCTTTTCAATTTATGTGGTTGCAACCACAGTGTGAACAGTGTTGCTTAAGGCTCCAGAAGCTGTTGCTTTTGTACCTGTATCTTTGGATACGTGCTCACAGTGTTATGCCTCTCAGCTTAGGGATAGTTTGTATCTGGTTGCCACTTTGTCTGTTGCTCCATTAAACAAATTGCCATTGTCCGTTGCTCTCAGAATCAGTCCAGATGCATCAACTGGAACAGTGTGCAAGCATCTTTCTCTAGGCTCATTTCCTTACCTGGACCCTCACTTTGTCAAACGGTTATTTAAAATGGATTGTGTAACTGATTTGCATCAGTAGAGGAGAGAATGGATCATCTTCCCAGTTGGTTTTTACTTTGTGTGCATTGTGTGTGCACACATGTACAAGAGGATGCATTTGAAGGACAGGATTCCCCCAGGCAAATAAGATTTAAATACAAAGAAAGTCACGGGATTAATTCAGGGCCAAGCTGGTAGACCACATCCTGATTAGCTGACAGCTGGTCAGGAGCCTTTACAGAAAGTGTTGTTTCGTGGAGGGAAGAGTCCATGTCACCAAATCTTCACTCCTGGGGTAAACTAAGAGGAAGCTGAATCGATGTGGAACCTACGCTGACTTTGGAGGAGATGCCTCCAGGCAGAGTCAGAGACATCAGAAGGCCTGTACAGGGTAGTCTGCATGGCTGCTGTCTAACCCCCAGCTATTAAGAGACTGAGCCCTTAGTCTTTCACGGGCAGTACCTTCAGGCTGAAACGCTATTTGAATGTTGGCTTACTCTTACTATCCTCTCATCTCCAATCTCACTTTTAATTCGTAGTTCCCTGAAGGTGTGCAGTGTTATGTTGGAGTAGAGGCGCTGAGAGGGGATGCAATGGTCTATGAGTGATTTTTATGTGCGCTCACAGTTCTCTGTTTCCCAAGCACAACGGCATGTTCTGCATGCACAGCAACGGCATGTGTCCCTGAAATGTGAGGCAGCCTTTAAGGAGGCTGCCCGACTTCCTCTGCATCACTCCCTGGCAGCCTAGCAAAATGGGCTAAATTCAGAAGTGACCTAAAAGGAGGAGGGGGGTTTGGAAACAGATCACTTGGCCAATGTAAAGATGGAGGAACAAACTTGAGAGCCCAAGGTAGAAAGGAAGGTTATAGTAAGAAATTTAACCAGAAGGTTTCTGTAGTTAAGTTTATCCTGTCTTGAACACTAGGGTAAGTTCTGCTGCTGCTACCACCTAACTCGGTCTCCACAGCACAGAAACTACAAGAAGGACTTGCTCACGTGTCATTTATAATGTGATTTGTGGCATGTCTGAATTTGATCTGCCAGCTCACAACTGAGGATGGCTCTTTGGTTTTTTGTCATATGTAGCTGTAGGGCTGAGTCAGCTTCCACTTTGCTTGCAATGGCTTCTCTTTGCCTGAATAAGCTTGCATCACGTCAAGGAAAAAGAACTTTGCCAGATATCAACAGATTCATCAGGACTTTAAACTGCACAGTCTGAGCCTTTAGGCCACTGCGTTTCTTTTTCAACACATACCCTGGGGTAAGAGAAGAGGAAACTCCCCTGAACTTAAGGGATGCCCTCCAGAGCAGGCTCTGTGCCATGGCAGCCTCGTGTACACGTATCTCAACTGGTGTTCAGTGGGGGCTTAATTGCATTTTGATTTTAACCAGCTCCAGAAAATAATCCAAACAGTGAAAATGGCCTAGAACACAAGTGGTTGGTGAGTGCTGTGCCTTCCCTGGGGCTAGCACAAGAGTTCAGCTTTGACTTTTTGGGCCTGAAAGGTTTGTAAGGCCGTTCTTCACCCTATTTAATGAAAAATGTACATTCCTCTAACACAGTTCTCTCCTGACCTCAGATCTATCCCATTTGGTTCTTCCTTTCTTTAAAAATGAGTCAGCTGCTGAAGACAGACGGTAAGTGATATCTCCAAGGGGGTAGAATGACTCAGTAGTGAAGATGTCACTTCACTTGACCCCTCAGCCTGCACAGCTCCGAAAGTGCTGTGTCATGATTGTCAGAACTTTGACAAAGTCTGTTGAGGCTCATCGTCTTAAGAGACAAGAACCAGAATGCCTTAAAATTAATTTCTGAATAAGATGCTCTATGTGAGTTTTAGTAGTCAGGCCAGGTCTAGTTCGTGTTTGTTAAAGAAGGTAGATGTGGGAAAGGGAAAAAGGAGCTGCCCTTTGCTCATGGCTAGTGGCACGGTAAATAACGCAGAGACCACATAGCTCTCCGTATCCTGCAGGTGTTTTACAAGCATCTCCTTTTAGAGTCTCACATTGCCTGTGAGGTGGTGTAGCACAGTCCTGACACCTGATAAAGCATTTAATCTATTACTTTTCTCTTGATTTATGGGTTGTGGACAGTCTGAAAGTGGACTGTGTTTTTTTTTCAAGGGAATTCCTTATTCAAAATTATTCAGTTACGTTTTCCCCTGATCCCCTTACCCTCCAGCCTGCCGTTCGCAATTCACACTGTTGTGATTCACCATACAATTTCCATGATACTGCTTCTTTTTCCTGAGCAGACAACCATAAATCCCAGGGCATTCATATCATTGGTGTGATTGCTAATACCAAAATTTTTTATTTGTGATATCTAAATTTAATATTTGCTTAAGGTGAGCATTTGTTCCATGGGACCGTGGGTAGTGAACACAACCGGGGGCCTGAATACACCAGAACAAAATAATTTGCAGTTCTGAATTTGTATTTTAACAAAAAAAATTTGTAATATTCACTCAGCCTAGCATATATTCCTTTGGCAGATGAAGAGCTAATAGCTAAAGGCGAAAGTGATTAAAGAGTCCTCTTGAAGGTCATGCTAGCAGTTAGTGTCATAGGCAAGAAGGAGATTTTTATCCAATTCTTTCTCTCCTTCTCAATGCAGATGCTTACAGCCACTATTCATGGGTCTCCCCTAAAATTGTCGGGCAATGTCCACAGCTAAATGCCTACGGAACAAATCATTCTGGTCCCAATGTCAGGAGTGCTTAGTGAGGGCTGAGCCTAAGTGGCCTCTTGCTGTGTCCGTTTCAGAGATACGGCACTTTAGGAATCTAGAGAGAGTTGTGATAAATTATTTCACTGGCAAGTGACACCTCTGACGTTCTCACTAGGGGAGTTAACCAGGAACCTCATTTGTGAAGAGTATGGAAGTCTCAATGGAAGAATATGAACCAGCTCCCCATCTGTTACATCCTCATCTGGCAGTAAGGAGAAAAGGTTAAGCCAGGTATGTAAAGGGGCAGGAGTAGAAAAGGTATTTTGTAATCTTCCTGTGGAATATGGAAGCTGGTCCTGGATGAAGCAGAGGAGGGGGAGGTTTTATGCCCTTCAGCTTGCAGGGCATGGAAGGAGGCAAAAAGTCACAGATGCTTTTAAAGGGGCGAGTAAAACTCTGGGGTTCAGAAAGCCAGTGGGTGGACGAGCTCTGCCAGGCCGTTGTGGCATGTCTTCAGCTAATCACTCGCTTCCCACGTCTCCTCCGTTAACAGCTGGAAGGGAATTGGGCTCCCACTCAACCTGATAGGAGAAAACAATACTCGGGGGTGTGTGAGGACCTTGCATACAGCCAAGTCCGTGAGGGGGCAGGGTGATGATTTATGGGCAGCTGTGGTAAGGCCCCCATGTAAGGCTCATTGTTGATAATGTAATGCCATCCCGCACTCGTAATTCACAGGGACCAGGCACCTCACAAAAGGAGCTCCAGGCGGATCGCTCTAGGACTGTGCTACACCCGCCTGTCACAACTGACAGGGAGGGAAGACAAGAATCGGCGTTGAAGAGGAAGCAGTCATGGGGAAAAGAGGGAGGAGAAGGCAGCGACAGTGAAGCCCAACCACCAGGAGGCTGAGATGTCCACTGCCTCTGTTCTCTCCACAGGCCCGTAAGTAAGGTTTTGGCACGTAGCACACCATGTGGGGAGGAACCATCGCATTTTAATACCAGAACTTTAAACTGAATAATGCTTGGACCTACCACAGACTAGTCACCATAGAGTCATGAGCTATTAGCAGTCTTTATCCTGTAGTTTATTACCTCTCTGTGTTCCTAGAAGCAACAAAAACCATGGCAAAGAAGTGAGGATGGGCCCCAAAGTGAAGGTACTGTTGCTTGCAATGAGTCTGGCTGGCTGTTGTACAGATTATCTCAATGGCCCTACTGGGCAAGTGATGGACGAGAGGTGGCAGCGTGTATCTCCATCCTGGTCTGCAGACATAACCAGCACACACAGCGCGCTGGTGCTGGCCAAAAAAGAACCGGGGAGCACAAAACAATTGGGTTTGAAGACAAAGAATTTAGGAGTGCGCTAAGCTGTGCGAAATACCAAAATAACAACAGCTGCAGTTGATAGCAGGGGAACTGTTCCGCAGGGGCTGGGGGAGAGCTGCCCACGCGCAGGCTGTCCCGTGCCAGGTATTCCACCATGAGAGACAAACTGGGAGCATCTGTTCCTCAAAACGTACCGCGGGCGCCAGCCCCGCGCTTGCCATTAGACACGGTGAATCCTGCTATCCCCGCAGAATTCTTCCCACAATGGAACAGCGTGCCATAAGGATATGCTTTGGTTTGGTAGCAGTGCTTCTGTCTGTTTGCAGGTGTTTCCATTGGGTAAGAAAAAACCAATTTCCACCGCCTCAGGAACCTGCAGTCCTCACAACTTTCTGCCTGTTGGAAAAGCAGAAGAAAGGCAGCGCCAGCTGATGAAGAGCAGAGGGTAAAGTGAGATAGTGTAATTGGAAATGCTTAGAGAAATATGTTAGAGGAATACACGAGTGTAATGTAATTTGGGAAACATTTATCAGTTAAGGACTTAAATGTCCATCTGGGCTTCCTCAGGGGAGAGCGAGCCGTGGCCTGGTGGTTTCACAGGCAGTGCTGACCACCCAGCGGCCAGTGTCCATCCCGCCGGCTCTCGCTCCCGTTTCCGAAGAGGGGCCCAGTTCCAGCGTCCCGGTGCTCGCTCAGCTGCAGTTCTGAGCCCACCCAACACCTCCCCGCCGTGGTGCGTGGCGGGACCCGCTCCCACAGCCCGGGAAAGGGCCGTGGCCCCTGGCCCGCACCCCGGCGGCGGCCCTGCGGCGNTAACATTTGCACGTACGCTTCTTTTTTGTTGTGCCGGTTAAATTATTTATTTGTATAGTTTTTCCTTAAGCCGCGCACGCCGGGACTGGTTGCAGGTTGTGCCCGAGCTGAGATCTGTACGGTTAAAAGTTGGCCAGTGTCCGTAATGAGAGCTAACGGGAAACGGGTACTTGCCCGTGCCCTGCCGGGTGCTCTGCAGGGCCCTCTGTCTGCCCTCTCATCTCACGCCGCCCCTGGCCACCGCCGGGTCGCTGCCCTTCGCCTCTGCGTCGTCTTTTGGACAAGATGTGGCATGTGCCCCCAGTCTCATCCCTTATCCCTGCGGATGTGGCCACACGGGCTGTGGAGCAGGAAGAAGGGTTGTGTTTCTTGCACAGCCTCCAGTGGAGCATCCACGGGACTGTGCTCTTTGTGCTTTAGAGCCACAGCCGGCCACTGTGAGCATCCTCGGCAGGTTGCCACCTAAGATAACTCTATTTTCTAGTGAATTCACACTTCTGCTATGCTGGTTCTGAAGGATTCTGGTATAAAGGTCTACTGATGTTTAAGCTGATGTGGTAGAACGTTATATATATAGGCGTTTGGAAGATAGAAGTGCAAGCACTTAGCTCAGGAAGACACAACAGTGTGCTGCAGTGGCAGATACCTTGTACGGTCAACCTCTAGAGTGGCTGAGTCTTGGCAGAGGTGCTAGGATATTGAACTGTAGCAGGTTTTCAAGAGTAGCTAAAAATTGTCATTTAGTGCCTTTGTTCTGAGTGTGATGTAATTTTAAGGTGCCAGCATTTTGGGTTGATAAAGTTTCTTAGGCTCTTCAACTCAGGAACAGAGCCCAGGTCTACTGATGAGGCTGCTTTCCTGCCTGCTGGTGTTCTGCCTTCAAAAGTGCGTGTACTGATCTGGATTTTCCTGCTCTTTTAGGCCCTTAGAAATGGGGAACACAAGCAGTGAGCGAGCTGGACTCGAGCGTCATGGGCATAAAGCATCACGAGGTGACAGCTCAGGAGGAGGCATCAGTACGAAAGAGGGTGATAGACCAAAGATCTTAATGGACAGTCCTGAAGATGCAGACTTGTTCCATTCAGAGGAAATGAAGGTATTGCTGGTTTGTTCTTGAGTTCCAACGTTACCAGCCTGGGAATGTCGTCCAGTTGTGCTGGTAGCAACCTTCACCAACTTTGTCATTGAGCTTACACGCAAAACCGACTGTCTCCTTTGCTTCCTGTGCTAAGGAGAGATACTGTGTTGATGTTCAATTGGATATGATGAGTGTAATGTCATGGTTTCCAGCAAGAATTAATTGTAGAAATATTAAAATGTAAGTGGCTTAAAACTCTTCCCCAGTTCTAGCTACAGAGCCCCAGCTTCCTTCAGACCCTTAATGCCCTTGCAGTTACCAGTGACCTGTCATTTTCCATATTGAAACAGTTTCCATATCTGTTAACTGGGGTTTTTTGCTCAGTATTAGATGGATTGTTAGAAACATCTTGCCATGTATCATGTTTCATAAGAATATCTAACAGAAAATTATACTTAGATTGGGACTGTTGGACAGAGCTGTTTCCTATAGACGACTCTTAATCTTTCTGCCAACTTTGTCCTCCAATGTGTAATCTAAATGTTTCTTAAGTATGTTTCTTCGTAGTCATTTTTCTCCCTCTTCTTATATCTGTGTATTTTGAAAACTTTTGTGAGCTCAAGTCACTTCTTTTTAACCTAACTTAGGCTGGAGGGAGGGGGATTATTTTGCCTTCCACTCTTTCTACAAATTCAGACAGCTTTAACAGAATTTGTGCAGATGAACTTGTGAACAGTGTCTAGACGTGCACAGTTTCTAATCTCTATCTGATGAAAACTACTTGCAGACTTGTACCTGGGTGCAAAAATGCCCTCGGTAAAATATGGCTTGTCTTAGCCTCCCAGGGAAGAATTCCTTTTGATTAAGACATTGTGTTGTAGGCTCCATTGGAGAAAGAAGAATTCCTAGCTTGGCAACAAGATCTGGAAGTGAATGATAAAACTCCCACTCAAGCTCGACCAACAGTCTTTCGCTGGACTGGAGGAGGGAAAGAAGTTTATTTATCTGGGTCCTTCAACAACTGGAGTAAAATTCCCCTGACAAGGAGGTAATAGACTGCTGCTGCTGTGTCGGTGATACTCCCCATGGATTGGCAATGCTTAGTGCAGTGAGAAAGGTGGTCAGTTAATAGGTTGGTATTGCGCTTGGATTTACCACTTCCCTGCTTCTCTTCACAAACCCTTGATGAGAATCTGACTTCTTGATTCTCGGATGGCACAGGAGGAGGGTTGAGCTGTGTGTCAATTTTGAAGGAGTGACTTGTTCGCGAGGCACCATGCATGAATTACCCAAAACAGTCCTTGTGCAGAATCTGCTACCTGGGGTAGAGCTGGGGTGTGTAAGCTGAAGTCGTTTTTAAGCATGGTGTCTCTGATGGTATGTGTACTTTCTTGACACATCATTGGCTTTTGCTGAGCTCAGAGGGTTGAAATTCTGCTTAGGAAACTCTTGAGTCTGTGAAACCTGCTGGTAAACTAAGGAATGACAGAATAAATCTCTGTTAAGGTACTAAGTGCTTTTTCCTGCCTGAGAGCTCTGGAGTTGTGCTTAATTCTGTACCTGAGTAAGTATTTCATTTAAACCAATGTTTTCTCAAAAATTTAAAATGTAACGGGTGGCAGAGAGTCTGAATTTAACTGTTTATCTGAGCCCTGTTGTCTGTCAATGATGACGTTATCCCTGAATGATTGGTCTCCTGCCGATTTCTGGCGTGTCCTCTCTCAGGGAGTGGCTACCTGCATCCTCATCATTACAGAAGTGTCTGAATTTCTTAGGAAACTGAGGGAGGAGCATAGTGGCTTGAGGAAACGGTATGGGACAATTGTTCTGTGCATGAACAATGTGAAATTAATTATCAAGACAGGAGCTGGAAGAAAGGCCAGTGGAAGTGGCCTTACTGTCATACTCTGAGTGGAAAGCCTCGGAGACAGGAAATGGTAAAATGAATGTGGAAGATTCAAGATAGCCAACAAAAAAAAAAAAAAGAAAAACAAAAGGCAAGTTTGTCTCTTGTCGGATTAGGTATTCTGCGAAAGGATATATTATTTGGACCTCCTTAGAGGATGGATAAAATCATGTTACTGAATCAAATGTGCTCAAGTAGAAGAGTTCGTTATTCCAAGCTGAAATTTCAAACCCGTCTCTGTGGTGGCATGCTTGCACTCCTTACCTGAGAAGAAGTAAAGAGAGATCCTGGCATTTTGTGGCCTGTTTGAGTTGTTCACATCGCATCGACTGTTTCTCATCTTCTTCGAAGTGCTGGTAAGGACTCCTGAAGAATCAGGAAGTTCACAGCACAGGAATATCACAGCTACTAAGCAGCAGCTCTTCAGACCCAAATTAACTCAGAAGTATTGAGTTGCCGCTTTCATCTTCTAGTCATTGTTTGTTTCATAGGCATTTGTGAAATGTAATTTATGATGGTGTATACTAAAAGGCAGGGAAATAGGAGTAACCTGATCTTGTTCCATCAGCAGGAGTCTCCCAGATAAAATGAGGTCTTACATGCTAACAAGTAACATGAAGATGTGGGGACAACTTTACAAAAGCTTAGTGCCCATTCCTTGATGTCAGGAATGTGGATACTAATTTTGAATGTGTTGTGACTTACTGTCACAGAAGAAATGATTGTTAACGTTAACATTAGTTGGATTCTTCACTTTTAGATTCACTTTAGAGATTCTTTAAAATGTGGCACTGCCTTTTTAAGTTTTTGTATGCTAAGCAGGTTTGTATTCTGCGTTACAGTGTTTGTCACAGTTTATAGATTGATGTGCTTTTCAGAATATTTCGGAACTGATTGTTTGTCTTAAATTCCAGTCACAATAACTTTGTGGCAATCCTGGACCTGCCAGAAGGAGAGCACCAGTACAAGTTCTTTGTGGATGGCCAGTGGACGCACGATCCTTCAGAGGTAATGCTTTCATCGATTCGCTGTATTTATTCATTGAGGCATCTGAAGATGAGAAACTGTTATTTATTGGTCAGAAACAGGAACTGACAGTTTAAGCTGGTGAGAGAGAGAGATTTCTCATCCCAGCTGGTGGCGGCATCAGACAAAGGACGGGAGATTTTATAACAAACGGGTGACAAGGTCTCTTGGGTTTTGGTTTATAAGGGATGGTGAGCTTTTCTTGTCTAGTGCTAAACTGTCTTTTAAAGCACTGTAGCATTGCGGACAGCCCAAATCTCTCTGTGCCAGAATGCTGCTATTGCTGCTCTAGATCTTTTCATAGTCCAGTAACGGTGCCAAAATCTACCAGACCTTTTCTTCTTCCTCTGCTGTAAAATGAACTTTAACCCTAGCCTGCCCAGCACTCCCTACCTGCATCAGAACTGTCATTCCCAGTTGCTGGTTCCAGTCTTCTCACTGTCTTGGCAAACCTTGCAGAGCCTCGCAGAGTTTCCCTCGCAGTAAATTTAGCTCTTTGAATCCCCTGCCCTGGGTTCTAGTCTTAGCGTTAGTAGTAAACCAGCAATACCAGCCATACTCCGTCCTGCATCAGGCCTTAGCCTGGCTCTGAAAGCCCTGTAGAAGCCAGAAGTAAAGCTTAGTGCCTTGTGTCGCCACTGTTAACTAACTCTAGCCCAAACCTGATCCTAACTTTATCTATAGCCCAAGAATTTATCAAGTGCTGTGGGCCTAGCAGGTTCAGCTGACACACATCCCCCAGTTCTAAATCCCGTACTTGCCCTAACCTAACGCTAACTGAGCAATGTCTCTTTCCATGTCTGGTACGAGCATATTTTAAAAGCGGTAGATCTCGTTCTTCTTAGTGCTGATTGTGTTGAGAATCTAATAACCCTGCAAGGTTTTTTATTCTGATTTTTTGTATATTGTTTCTTCCCAGCCAGTAGTAACCAGCCAGCTAGGTACCATCAACAACGTCATACAGGTGAAGAAAACTGACTTTGAAGTATTCGATGCTTTGATGGTGGACTCTCAAAAATGTTCAGACATGTCTGGTATGAGCTTGCTGGTAATTTTATATCACACTTTTTAGAGCTGTTAAAAATTCCATCCTCCTTTTCATCTGGAGTTAAAGCTCCAGTATAGATTAATCTGCACTGTTGTCAGGCCCTGTGGGCATGTGTGGGAATCATAAATGCACAAAGGAGGAAGCCTCTGTCAGGGCAACATGGGTCGCTGTAAGTCTGATTAGGAGGAAGTGATGGGTGTTTAATAGCTGTCTGTTTGCGTGTGCGGTGTGAAGTGGCTGGTTTAGGCGCACTTGGAGGATCAGTCTCTACCTTACAACATCAGCCCAATGCTGACGGGCTGTGCTGCTCCTGGTACCATCTTCCTGGGCTAGGCTGGGCTGAGGGGGTCAGAAGTTGCACATTAAGAAGCAAAAATTAGATGCATCTTAGTAGTGCTGACACAGGCTCAGGAACATGTCTTATCCTCTCAGTTTAATATAAACGATCTATATCTTAGAATAATATAAAAATGATATTTGTGCCTTAAGTTTCATATTCTAGTGTAACAAAGAGGTAAGACTTAGCTTGAGTCATCTCTGAGGTCAACCTTGTCACCTGCTCTTTAGAGACCTTTGTAGGGATGGAGACCATAATTGAAATAGTACCCTAAATCCTCCTGCAGAAGACCTGTCCTTTGAGTCTGTTTTGGGATCTGAAGGTGTGTTTGGCTGGGACTTGCTCTATGCCACTTCCCCCAGCAAGAGCCTTTTTGGAGAAGGAATGTGATTTGTGAGACCTGGATGGTGCAAGAAGCCAGGAGGAGATTGTAGTAGATGACTCCCCACCACATGCTGTAACAGCCTCTAGGCTCCGAGAGCTCTTTCTGTCACCCTGTCCCTGCAGAGGAATAATACCTCCCTTGTACGTGTGCGTACCATATTTTTAGTGCTTCCCTTGCAGCAATGTTTACCATTCCGTGTTTGCTGGAGAAGTGCTGGGCAGAGATGACAGTGAAGTTATGGAGTGCAGTGGGGCCCTCCGAACTCCGTCTCCCCCCTCCTCACAGCTACTCGCAACCCTGGGCATCTTAAATCACGTCTTGGGCAGTGGCTGATCCTCTGGTGCTGCTTCAGCTGCTGCAGTGCCTGTACCTACATGCCATTGATTTCTTCTGGCCGCATGTTCCTGGATGTGAAAATCGACTTGGAGTACCGGTAAAAATGTGCCTATAAAGAGCAGATACAGACTATTTAAGAATAAATATTTAACATCTCTCTGGCAGAGTTGTCAAGTTCACCCCCAGGACCGTACCACCAGGAGCCCTACGTTTGTAAGGCAGAGGAGCGCTTTAAATCTCCACCTATTCTTCCCCCACACCTGCTGCAGGTCATCCTGAACAAGGACACAGGCATTTCTGTGAGTACATCAGTTCCTTTTGCTGAATAGTGGCCTTGAGGGTGAGAACAGATGGGGGAAAAAAATCTGGGTACAAAGAGGAGACAGTTTAGGAAGAACGATAGAATAGTGCCCATGTTGGTGGTAAATTCCTTATTATGTGTGTCCAGATGGATTCAGCTGAAGTAAATTTATTTTTCTACTTGAGTCTCTTCAAAATTGAACAGAAAACTAGATTGCTGTTTTACTCCCAGAAACCCCCATCTTCCCACCGCCACACTACTAACGTGTCAGAAGCCTGTAAGAAATAAAGCAGGTCTGTTTTTGGTCGCAGTGAGGGTTTCACCCTGGAGGGGGCTTGGATTGTTCTGAAGCTTTGGCTGCGTTTGTGATGGAGCCGGCGTAAGGAGCCGTGTGATGTCTTTGGGGGTATGGCTAGTTACAGACGGCATTTGGCACCCATCAGCTGTGATGAGTAAACTGCGAGTTCTGTTATTTTCACACTGTCTCGCTTTCTCTTTTTTCCAGTGCGATCCTGCTCTGCTCCCTGAACCCAACCACGTCATGTTGAACCACCTCTACGCACTTTCTATCAAGGTGAGAGGCCAGGGCATGTTCTTCACACTTGTGGCTTTCAGATAACCGCGTTTCTCACTTGTTTTCCGTCTCCTGTAGGATGGAGTGATGGTGCTTAGCGCTACGCATCGTTACAAGAAGAAATACGTGACTACTTTGCTGTACAAGCCAATATGAACGTCATAGTAGTTTGTGACCAATTGTTCTGGGCCCATGCGGTCTCAGAAAAAAATTTCTTCTCTTAACCAAATGTATTCCTGCTCTGTGCTGTAGCAAATGAACTCTGATTTCATATTGTTTCCGAGACTTCCGAAACATTCTCCTATATTTGCCTTATTTTCCCAGTCCCACCTTGGAAGTTCTTGGAGATCGCAGCTTCGTGGCACCTAGACAGATGGCAAAGGTGTCAGTGCCCATTGTCAGCTCAGTTAAAAAACCATCAATTTAATTAGGCTGGGAAATGCGGGGGCAGCAGCGGTTGAAAGCCCTTTCGCAGCGAGGCAGCCTGTGAGGAATAAACAAGGCAGCCCAAAGTCTAGAAAGTTCAGGATTCTTGTGGAATCTTATTTGAGCTCAGCAAAAGCAAGCCCGTTACTGCTTTCATAACTCATCAAACCCGCAGTTATTGCAGTAGCAAGTTCCAAACTTGCATGGCTGGAATAAGTGTGAGTATTGATGATGGTTTTGTAGCAGCCTTTCCAGGCTAAGACCAGCAGCGCAATCACCTACAAGGTCACTGTTATTTTACGGTAGGGCGGGGTGCACTCTTTCTACCGTGAATAGCTCTGTAGTTTTTCTCTTCCTGAGAACTGAAATACAACTTTTCCCCTGTGGAATTTCTGGTAAAGACAATTGTTTTTAATGGCTGGGTTTTTCTGTAAATCATGAACGTGTCTTGCAGTAACCTGCTTTCTGAAACCAGTTTCTCTTGCTGTCACCGGTAAGGACTTCCTTAAGCTGGGCTAGGGAGCTGCGAGGAGATGGAGGTGTTCGGTTTAGGGATCAGTTCTTCGGTAACAGCCTGAAGGTAGCTGTCAGTCGCCTGTATGGCAGTGGCCAAACTTGCCCCTCGGCGCCAGCAGCTGCAGCGCGCGGGGTTCAGCAGCACCGCGGGGCCAGAGCCGGGCCCCGCTCCTGGTTGCAGTGGTGCCCACGGGTGTAAAGCCCTTGGTGGTTCCGCAGCCCGGGCTGTGGGCATCTCTGCAACTTTTTATTCTGTTTATATTCGCTGAGTGATTACAGTAACGCCAGGTTGCCTGTACTTGGTACTCGCAGCCTGTTTTATCCCAAAACAAATGCAACGTTAATGCAAAACTGCCTGCCAGCGTGCCTCGGGCCTGCCCTGGAGGAACCGGCTCCGGGGGGGACCTGCTGGGTCCTCCCCCCTGGTTGGGTTTCGGTGCCCGAGTGTGCCAGTGCCTGTGCCAACGCTGACCAGCCACTGGGCCAGCGCGGGAAGGAGCGCATTGCACAAGTCGGTGAGGAGCGGGAGCGGGGATGAAAGGTGCAGCAGCCAGCGCTGGGTGGGGGCGGCCACGGTGGCCGGCGGTTTGCCCTCCTCGGGCCTGTTCAGGAGCCTCGCTGGAGCAGCCCGAGCAGCTCAGTAGATCTGGGTCTAGTGCAATGGTTTTCTCTGAAAACTGTTTTCATTCTGTGCTGTGGATAGTTATTTGGTATTCTGAAATACGGAATTGCTTTTGTTTTCAGCCTCTTTAGAAACAAATAAAACATTTTCAACAAAAGTTGGGTGACTTGCTTTGTTCCTGTCCTTCCCATCTTTGGTAACCTCAGTTTCCTTGTTATTTTTTTGTAGCCTGTGATTGCCTGATTGCAGTTTTATGGCTTGATGGATTGTGCAGGCTTTTGATTCATAGATGCATCTTGAAACGCTTTGTTCACTGGCGGCTCATCACGGAAGGAGAGGAGGGAGGTGGCAGCCTGTGTTTGTGATGTAAGGTTTGCAGGAAGAACAAGCGTCCAATGGCTTACAAGCTCCAGGGATCGTTTCCCGAGGGCTGAAAAGGTTGGTGTTGGCCTTCAGCCTCCCTCAGCCTCTTTGTTCCAGCTCTTCAAGCAGACCTTTGAGCCGCTGACAGCCTGCGGTTGCGGGTTGGAGGTGGGCTGTGGTGTCAGGCAGACACATGGCATGGGATTGGGCTGGGCAGGGCGACAGCCCGCACCCGCTGGTAGGCACTAGCTGCCCTGCGAGGTGGCCGGGGACGGGGCTGTGGGGTGCATACCTGCGGGGGGGGGAACTGTGTGCTTTGCAGGGACACGGCGGGGGGGCGCGGGGTGTTGCTTTTGTCTTGGGGCTGTGGTGTCAGGGTGGTGAGGGAGGCAGGATCAGTCGCAGAGGAGGGAGAGCGGGTTGGAAGAGCTCCAGGGAGCTCCAGGACTGCCTTCTGAGATGTAAGTGGAGTCAGAACGCCCAGAGGTTTAAACGCAGCAGTGGGTGCTGGTGGATAAAGTGTGACCACCGCCGGCCTGGCTCGTCCCTGCCTGATGGTGGGGCGCTGGGCAGGTGAGCCCCGGCACCGGGCCCTGCTCGGGGCTTTGCCCCCGGCCAGGCCAGCGTCCTGTGGGCGCTCGGCCAGGCACCGTGGGCCGAGAGCGCGGCAGTAACGGCTGTGGGCGCTCGCTGCGGGGCTGCGCCAGGCGCTGCAGGACACCCAGCACAGGTGACACGTGGCAGCAAAGGAGGCGACGGGGCTCGTGCAGCCCGGGGAATGCTGGGCAGGATCAGGGTCATCAGAGGAGAGGCACGTGGGGGCAGGACTGGGCCCGCTGTGTTCAAGACCTAGCACTGAGCGGGTAGCGGCAGACAGACAGCACGCAGTGAGGCCTTAAATGCTGTTGGTGCCAGCAGGGAAATGATACCACAAGTTTCTTATTTGAGTGACCCAGAATTAATTTTTTTGCTAGAAGCAGAGAGGAGCTAAGATGTAGCTTAATAACATTTTCTTTTGGGTTGCAAAACAAATTTGTCACAAGTCAAAGACTAAAGCAGCAGAACTGTTGAGCCATGGCAAACAGAAAGGAAGGCTGAAGTACGTAAGACTTAACAGTGCTCCTGGACTGTCTCATTAGCGCTTGCTGAGCTTTGTGGCTTTTATTCCCCCCCCCAGTTACATGCAGGTGTGCCTCACTCCAGGCCTTTCATCAGTGCTGGAGTGGTGGAACCACGTGACAAAACCAAATATTTTACAGAGCTTGCTTTGGTTTGGAGTTCGTTGGGTTTCTTTTTACCTTCGCAGCCTGTAGCCCTGGCTCAGAGGGGGCCGCGCACGTGGTGCAACCGGCACCACACTGTGAGCTTTTGCAACCCCGAGAAAGCTTTGTGCCCAGTGCCAGACTTGCAGGAGCCATTACGCTGGGATCCCACCACCTTCCTCCAGAGGCCAGGCCAGGCGACCAGGGGCCCTCAGCTCCCCGGGGCCCCCCAGGTGAGCCCCAGCCCCCGGCCCGTTCTCTGCTGCAGGCCCTGCAGACACCGCGGGGTTGGGTTGGTGCTGCTGCGGGGTGTGTTTTGCAGCGTGTGGGGTTGGGTTTTTTTTATTTTTTTTGGCCAGGTTGTTTTGTGCTTGGCAGGTGAATGACAGATTAATCACACTGTGCTCCCCTGGCGTAATGGGATGAATCAAATCCCTCCAAAAGCAAACGCTGGATCAAGAGTTGGATTTATTAGCTCGCTTACATTCCCCACCCACAGCTCCCGCTCTGTGCTGTTATGTTTATTCTTGGCTGTTGCTAGGAGAGCATTTTTTTTTTTCTTTTAAGGTAGATGCAGAGACTTTTGTTACAGTCAGTTTTGGGACTCTTGAGGAAGCCGTTAACAGTCTGTGGCTACGGCAGGAATAAGGAGAGCTCCCTGCCCTCCCCGACCCCTCGATTCCAGCACAGCGTGGGGCGGTCAAGCTGACAATGGATTTGTGCGGGGTTCTTGGTAATCAAAAGGCTCAATGAATATTTTTGTTTTTACTCCACCAGTTTCTGGATTATTTTAGTTTTTGTTACAATTCTGATCATGCATCATAGGACTGCAACAATGAGCTTTAAATAAGTATTCTTTGTGCACAGTAAAATAGAAATAAAGGAACATTTAACAAGTTAGCATTTCATCATATACATCAGAGAGTAGGCACAATAGATAAATCAAGCAGCTTGGGGTTGATGTAGAGCAGTTTCATGAAGAATGTCATGTAGACCAAAATGTAAGAGGAGCTATTAGTAACCCGCCCACACACCCTCCGCCAGGCCCTTTGCTGGGGGTAAGGGGGCGGGTACGTGCACAAAACCAAAAACACTCAACAGTAGGAGGACAAATTAAGTTACTGTAGGCAGCAGTGTGAATATTAAAAACCTCTTCCTGTGAAAGAATACTTCAGACCCTGTAAAAACTGGTTCAGTTAAAAATAGATGTATTTACATTTAAGTCTGATCTAGCAAGTTTTCCCAGCAGGTGTAAGTTAAGATGTACAGTAATTCTGCAGGTTGTACTCAATCGGACTTGATTTGTGAATATATTTTTTTTTAAAGTTGCAGCTATTAGCCTTAAAGCACCAGCATATTACAGCAGTGGGATGAGTAACTCTCTCCGTCCGCTTTGCTACCAGTACACTGCTGGGATAAATCCCAAACCTGTCATTAGATCACACTATTGTTAATTAGATGGTTTTTCCAGCTGAAGATGTGTGGGGTCGATCACCAGGGCGAGATTGTTTTCCCGGCTACTCACGGGTCTCGCCTCTACCCAGGGCGCAAGGTCTGTGAGGGCAGAACTTAGCTGTCGGTGTTCGCAGCTGACTGCTGCTATAGTAAAATATTTGGACAAATCCACCTGTTTTAGTTCATATGGACATGGTTGGTTTCTGTGAAGCCGCTTATGCTACTTGTTCAGGGACCAACAACTATTCAAATGCTAACTATTGCCAGGGTTAGCTCTTTGGTAAGCTCTGACACCTACAGTACCCAGCTGGGGGCAGTGGCAGGATGGCTCAGCGATACTCTACACAGAAGGAAGCGTTCATTTCACCATGCCAGTCAAGATAGTTATTTGTTTTATTTGGTTATTGTTCAACAACAAAGTTCAATACTTTCCAGGTGGAGCTTTGAACTGTCCCTCTGGTTCCCTCCCTTGTCAATAATAAAAAGGTAATGAAGAAAAATCCTGTACTTTTGGAGACCTAAAACCTCATTTATGCTAACAAGCTTCAATTGCAATTTAATGTTACGATATTTCTTCATGGGAGCAGGAGGACTAAGCTGAGGCCCCTCCAGTGTCTGAAGATGGCTGTCCACAACCACCATTAAAACAAAAAGCTAGTGTTGAAAAACGCACAGTTTACAATAAAAAAGTAGAAACCAATTCAATTCCCTTTTGTTATGAATATAAAGTTTCTTGTAAATATGTACAGTCCTTTGCGCTATTCCTATAGCAGGAAGCATTTCACGAACAAGACACAAGAGAGAGATACACTTTCAGGACTCAACAAGCCCATTTCTGAGGCCTTGAAGATCTTCCATGAGATGCAAAGATTGAAAGACTGATCTCAGTGACCTTTCAAAATATTCAGACCAGGAGACAAAAACTTTCAGCAAGTTTCCTGCCAAATCATCTGATCTAAAACGACCCAACAGACAAGAGAACGAAATACAACATTCATGAAACTCGCCAAAGGACACCGACAAGGCATTTGAATTTTTATGGGTTTCTAGAACAGGTGAGCACAGGCTTGCAAGGGACTAGCAGAAGTTTAAGAGTGTGGCCAAGGGAAGATTGGATGCAGTTTTGCTCTTTCCAGCTGTAAAGAACATGGTTGTTCACTTAGAATGGTGCTATTGCAGATTGAATGGTCAAAACCTGCTTTGAAAATCATTTGCTCTCGCTTCGTGTTCACAGCAAAAGAGAATAGAAAGCAATAAATGGCTCGAGGCTGGCTAGGCGAAGCCAAGGCGAAGGCGTGTTCCGTAACCGCTAAAGCTGTTCATTGGGAGTATCCTCTTGTGCCATGACACTGGGTTCTTATTGTACGACAAGTTACAGATCACGGGGAGAGCCAGCCCTGGGCTGCTCCTCTCTCCGGGGACCGCGGGACTCTGGGGACTACGGTGTCATTTCTAAAGGGACCACGTTCAGTGCTGAGAGAACACAAGTGTGACTGTAACGCTTGTCATAGAATAAGGCTTGTTAACTCTTCGGTGCCAAATTTCCAGAGTAATTAACGGTTATTTTGCAGCGTAATCTAAAGGTTTCAGTTAATTTACAAGTGAGGTACAATACACTACTCAGCAAAGCAACCTAAAAGGAGAGAGCAGCCAGGGATGGTGCAGCAGCATGCAGTGAACTGTCATGCAGAAGACCTGGATAAAGTCTTACACCCCAGTAGCTTATAGGTAATGCACTTTGTCTCAGGGCCGGGCACGTGGCATCGTTTAAAGCAGGGTTCTTCCCTCCCCATCAGAGCTGCTCTAGAGCAATTTCAGTGAGAACAAAATAACTTTCAGAAGTGGCAGGTGAACAGACTAATCGGAAGCAATTTTTCTTGTGTTCTGTCGAGAATATCCAATCACACCTTCTATTGAAAGACTCACTCACCTTGGCCCTTCTGTTTCCAGGCCATCAGGAATTCCCAGCACGTCTCAGAACTACGATCAATTATCTGGTAAGGGCTGCTAACCACATTAAAGACCTGGGGTGGGACTCCAGTCCCGTTTAATTTCCTTGAACTACCAGGGACTAAAGTGAATACAAAAAGTTCATGAACTGCTTGAAAGAGTAACAGTAGTACAAAGTGCAAAAACAGGAGTGCAGGAAAGTGCAGAGAAATTAACTGAGATGCGAACAATCTTCAAAAGCGTCACGTCTCCCGATGCGGAGCTGGCTTTGGCCCAGGAATGCTGTTTTGGTAACTGGGCAGCAGACATATGGAGTGCGTATACTCAGTGTATTTCCTTTGTTTTTCCTGCAGGTCAAGATGAGTAACTTTGTCTAGCTGAGACTTACACTGAAGACTGGTCCCAGACCTGCCAGGGAAATAAAATGACAGTTACAAGTTGCGCGTATTTTTCTCAGGCGTCCACAGGTGCCAGCAGCAGCACATCCCCCCGCTGCCGCTGCGCCAGCGCTGCAGGTCTGCCTGCTTCCAGGGGCCTTCCTTCTGACACAGGGAAGGACTGTCAGCATCGCGCTGAACACAGCGGGCTCCCACATTCCCTTCTCCAGACCTTGTCCCCCTTCAAGTCCTCAGTAGCTTGATTTCTTTTGGTAAATGTATCTTTGCTTTCAGATCTGGAGGACTTTAGCCTGTTGCAGAGTCAAGCTGCTTTTGCAGTTACGGAACTAGTACAAGGGAAGTTGTTCCCAGGGCCAGTGAGTTACACCATCTGTGCTCGGATTTAATAGAAGATAAGGGGGGGTAAGATTTGATTTGCTCTTGTACTTTACAGTACCATCAGCCCTTCCCCGCCTTTTCCTGGGAACAGGAAAGTTCTCCGGGCTCCTGACTTACCTTATTGACTTGAGCAAGAGGGGTTCTGGCACCACTCACAGGCATTCGTCCTCGGCTGCTCTCGTCGAACAGTCTTCCAGGGGACCTTTCTCTGCGGGTGCTCAGAAGCCGGCCTGGAGATTTCTCCCTCTCCAGAGGTCGCCCAGGTGACTTGTCCCTCCGCAGCTCTGTCCTTCCCTCGCGGTACCGATGTGGTGTGCTTGGTTCTCGAGGGTGGCTTGGACCTTCCGGTGGTCCTGGGCTTGATGCTACCCGCTTGGTGATGTGCTCGTTATATGTGGGCGGACCTCTCTTGTTTGGGCTGCTGTCATTCAAAAATAATGGACGCGAACAGCTGAGCGACAAAAACCTCACGTTACATTTTCTTTTAGCAAAAATGTAACTTTCCCCGAACACCCAGCAGTGTTTAGGTGAAAAAGCATCAGACCTCCCTGAGCCAGGATCAAAAGCGCAGAGATATTTTGATAGCTGAGTATTTGTTACATTAGCAACATTAGTAAAGTGCCTTAATGAGTTGTTAATATAAGTCACGTCTATGTATCCAGCCATAAAAGGACACATTTTCATATATGTAAGCAGCACACTCTTCCATATAAAAGTACACTAAAATTTGATATATGCCTTTTCACATACAAAATTTTCAGTAACTCCAGGATGTTGAGGCCAGGTTAGGAGGAGCTACAAGCCTCAATTGCTCAGTTTCCAATGCACGGTGGCACCATCAACTCCAGTATTTATTCACCTGTCTGAAGCATCGCTGTTCTGCCGAGCAGAACAAGACTCCGTCACAACTTCCCAGCACTGTCTCCCTAAGGCTGACTCATTACTTAGGAGGAAGGGGCTCTTGCTTTAGAGATTGTTAAAGTCAATCGATGTTTACTGTCATATCAACAGGTCACCAAGCTTTGAAGTCACAGCTGTATCACAGCATAAAAGGCAACCAGCTGAAGATCACAAAGCATTTACGGAGGAGATTACTCACACACTCCTACAGAGTTAACGTTTCTTTACTTTCTGGGTTTTAAAACATCAGTGACCCTACTCCTTGTTGCATTCCAGCATTACAACGACTGGCTAATGCCAGCCCCTAAGACTGGAACAAGGGCATCCAACAGTCGTGGGGAAAAAGTTGCCTTACAGGGTGCACAAGGACCATAACATACGGACTTCACCATACCTGCGTGTAGCAGAAGATCCTCTGTGGTGCTGCTCATTGTTGGTCTCCTTCACTAGATTGCCCTTACAGCAAATCACCCTTAATTTGTCTTGGTAGGAGGAGGCCAAGTAGATAGCTCCAGATGAAATTGCAGGCCCCAGATACCGTGGGTTTGGTATCTCCAAGTGGGCTCGTGCAGGAGTTCTGGGTAAAATTTCAGGAAAAATTCTTTACAATGACAACACTGTACCTTTCCCGGGGAAGCACACGTATTCTTGCAGGACATGCTGTTCAAAGTGATTAAAAGAGAACAACTTACCCTAGAGAAGCTCGTGCCTGAATCTCAATCACTTCAAGGGAATTGAAGTGGGTCACGAACAGATAGGGCTCCCTGTAGGCTGAGGGAGCGGCACAGAGGGAGGAAAAACAAAATAAAATTCTCCATTAAAAACTTCTGAAAAGCATCAGTGAGCACAACGCAGCCTCACAGCCCCTTGGGGAAACTAAGGGAATATATTTTCTGTAATAAGACACAGAGTCTATTACTAAGCAGGGAGATGTAAGCTTAAAGAATTGTTGCTTTGAAACTATCTGTATCTCAAGAATTTCACTGACCAAAGATGCATGAAAAAGGCATTACAGGCAGACTATTAAATGGACAAAATCCCATTAGGGAGCACAAAAGGCCTGAGGGAACCACACCAACATTATATATTCTTGACTATTTCAAAAATTCCAAGCATCACTAAAAATCCCACTGGCCCATCCAATCCCTGTCAGACTGGGAACACTAGAGAAATATAAATTTGGGTTCGTTTTCCTCAAATTGTTTATACACCATTTGGATTTATAATGATCTTAAATCATGGGAGAATCTCCATTGTTTCTGGGTGAACTGCACAAGGGAAGAGGAAACAGACACACTAAGTGAAGAATACCTGTCCCCTAGGGATGCTTCCCTGTTTCAGTAATTTCCATAATCCGAGTGAATGCCCCAGCACTTACCAAAAGCTAAGGGCAAACGATTCCATTTCAGGTCATCTGTCCTACTGCGTCTTCCATAGGAATCCACAAAGACACCAAACTCTGCCAAGAAGAGTAACATCATATCATGAGCATATGCCTGAATTTTATGCATTTATTTTTGAAGGGACAAAAGGAACTGACCCTGAGCTTTTCAGCAGGGGGCTTACTATCTTGCAAATCCCAGAGTGCCCTGACTTATTCTAATTGACTGACATGGAATTGGCTTGATGTAGGAGAACTTTCAGTGCCAAAAGCTACTGCAACTCTAGGTCTCTCTATACCAAGTAAGGTAAGGTTATTATTTAATCTGCAGTTGGGAACACTATGAGACTCCTACCCAAACTCACCCAAATTACTGCTAGTGGGCTTTTGAAGACGTCCTGTGCTTTCCCATGACACTATCCTAGAGGGCCAACAAAAGCAGCTGTACGAAAAAAAAACACCCTCTCTTATTTCATCACAGGAAGATCAAAAGGTCTCACCTGTGTACGGAAAGCGGACAAGAATACCAAAGTATGAAAACTCTGTAACGTTTTATCAAGATAGTCAAACGCCTGTTTGCACTTGTCGTGGATGACAGCCCCTTCCTTTTAGGCAGGGAAGGCTACTTGTGGTACCTGATCCACAGGCACTGAGAACTTTTAAGCCAGAAGCAAGCTGACCAAAGCCCCTCAGCAGACTGGAGCAGTAAGTGCTATTTTAGTGCCGATGCCCTGTGCATCTTACTGTTTAAACCACCAGCTCTTCCAGGGCGTTTAGATTCACGGTCTTCAACAAATCTTCGTTACCAGGCACTAGAAAGCCAACTCTGCTCGGCTCCTCTTTCCAGCAGTACTTAGGTACCTTCGGACGGTTCACGTACCAAAGACTGCAGCTGTAGCGCAACAGCGGCCCAGCCACACCACACGCTTACCATGGAAACACAGCAGATACTCCTCCCTCTGCCCTGTTGGGTTCACTTGGATGATACTGACTGGAAAACTGTTGGTGGAAGCAGCAAACACAGCAGAGGCCAAAGTGTGGTCATTTTTATCCAGAAACTCTGCAAAGAGAATGGAGAAAACCAGCGTGATCTGCACCGAGGTTTTTTTCCCTAAACTGCTTTAGAAAAGCCCCACCAGAAGAATCTGTGGAGCCACTTGGTGCATTCCTCAGGAAATATCTCCTACCCTCCAACGTATACTGCTTCATCTCAATTTCATAGAACTTGTTGGTTCCAATGATGATGCTGTAAGTGGTCAAATGGATGCAGCTGCAAGGCTCAGACGTTTCAATCTCCTGGAAAAGAGGAAAATACAGACCAATATTAGTTCCCTGTAACAGTTCACAGATTTTGCTTATTGTGGACGATTATATATTGCCCCATTTATCTTTATAAAAGGGAGAGGCAGCAACCTCAAAGTCACTAACAGGCTCTCAAAAGCATATGGAAAAGCACTCTTACTAAAAGAAAAGGTTTTGTTTTGTTGGAAGTAATACTTGCTTGAACATAGACTCGCATATCAACTCAAGTCCAGCTGCCAACCCTAGTAAGAACCTCTTCCTTTTGGAAGAATGCACTATTCTGGAAGATGCTCTTCTGCTCTGCAGCTCAGTTTTCCGGAGCAGCAGTGAGTGGCTCCCCCCTTACAGTAGGTCACAGCCATCCCAACGGCTGCATGTCTGAACAGTGTCTGGAGATGATCTAAGACCAGGACTGAGCCGTTAGGGCTGAATGACAGACTTGTCACTAGGAATTCTATCGGCCAAAACTGTCCTACAACAATCGCTTCCTAGCCTGGAAGTCACCAGGAATCAGGACAGCTGCTAGAGAGACAGACAGAAGATTCTAAGGCAACTGCAGCAGGATTGACCCCAGTCAAGTCCCAAACTCTTTATAACCCACGGAGCAAAACTCTTGTCAGTAGGCACGCCCGTCCCTGTGCCTGCCCCAACAGAAACAAGCAGCTCCCTAAAGCAGCTCTGCTGCTAACACCTAAGAAATTAGCTTGATGGTTCCTTAAGCAAGAAGACAAACATACACTATCTTCATTCCTTTGTACAGCCTAACACAGACTTGTTGTGCACCGAGATTTGCATAGTGACAGAACAGCTGCAGGTTGGCCTGACACAACCCACAGATCCCCAGATCTTCTGAGGAGAAGATTCCTTGCATGATTCCTTGCATAATTCCTAATTTATCTGGAACTTTAGTTGGCAGAACAGAAGAGCACATTCTGGGCTTGCTGCCATCTTGTTAGGATCTAAATTCAGTTGTCTGGATTAGTGAAAATAAGGAAAACCTGTTTTGAAGCCACGCCTTTGCATGTTTTGCATGTAAGCCCTTGTGGAAGCCCTCGGCTCTGTGGTGGTGAGTGGCAGCATGAGCAGAGGACGGTGACGCTGCATCTTCAGTGTTTCCTGTCGGCCACTGCTCCATCGTGAGCAAGAGTTGGTATCAGGTACAATGCTTGTTGATGTTCCAGGTTTGCTGCCATCCACATTGTTTGTGCCAAGATCTTCTCCATCAAGTCTTTACTGCCAAGGAGGCCAGCAGCCGAGTTACTGTGCTGACTCTGCTCCCGTACAGCAGTGCTACTGTAGTGCTCTGGGGATAAAAGCCTCAGTCAAGCCGTAAATTGAACTGGTACCTTCAAAGTAACCTGCAGAAGCTCCCAGGGATACGTAGTTTGACCTGAAGATCCCTTAACTTGTGAACTGGATGGGACATGAGTTCCTAGGTACCGGCCCATTTTAAGGCAGGCAATGTTTAAACTCTGTTCTGAGGAGAGAACCCTAAGATGTTGGGTTTTTCTGGATGCATATAAGCGTATAAAATTTATTCATGACAGTTCATTGGACTTGTCTTCAAGAGGAATAGTGGGTTAGATGCTCAGAGTGTTATCTGCTTGCAGCTCTCTGTGTGAAGAAGAGCTGCCATAGTTCTGCTTTTCGTAGCCCATTCCCACGCACGGCAGAAAGAAGCAACACTTGTACCAGTACCGCAGGGCGCTGGTGTTGCAGGGAGACAGGGTGACACACAGAGGAGGGGGGTACACGGCCATGTAAGACCTATGTCTTACTGCCTTGTTTGCTGGCCAGGAGAACATACACGTGCATCGGTACGTATGGGAAACAGCTGCCTATCCTGTGATGGAATGATACCAGATACCCTTTGATTTTCACAGGTACAGTAAACAAACGCAGATACCCATTCCTTCCTTAACTGCACAGGAGAGAGAAGTCATTTGCTACGGATTTCTTTAAAAGACAACAGTGGTAACAGAATACTTCTGGATAATTAGGAAGAAAGCTTTTTTGGGTAAGTGAGGGTATGATTAAAGCTCATACTGAGATACTGAGTCCAGTATCTCAAAAAATCACTGTTGTGTCCTGCATCTCTCCAAATCTGCCAGCTCTTATTAAAGGAAATTGCTGTCTACTCCAATTTTAGCCTGTGCATGTGGCAATTTGTTATCATTTTAGCTGACAAGAAATGTTCTTATGCATGCAAAAAGGTTTAAGATGTTTGCTCCAAAGCAAAGTCTTAGTGCAATATTAGAGTTACCTGAAGTGCTGGTGGGAATTCCCAGGCTTACCTTTCTGATACAGAACTTGCTCAAGCTCTCGTTGTATCGCAGAACCACCACTTTATTGGGCATGGCTGCACAGATACAAAGACCATTCTCAACCTGTAAGGAAGATTACAAGCACCGTTCAGGATGGCAGTACAGGGTAAATTCTAATGCTGAGCGTGTGAAACAAATCCAAGTACCTCTTGCCACAAAAAGAACTTTGCAGATATAAGGAAATACATTTTTAATAGGGTAGTTATTGTGAATTAGTGAAATAATGAAAAGCCTCTTCACATTCTCAAAAAAGAACGTGAACTTGAACTGCTTCTATAATTCCTTCGATACTTGAAAGAAGTTAATAAAAAATTAGAAGATTTTTCCACAGAAAAACATTTAATTAAAAGGGATAAGAAAGTTAGGTCTAAATTTTAACCCCTGAAACTGTTCTCTTAACCATCACTTTGAAATGAATGATGTTCAGTTTGTTATCAAAGTAGTCCGTAGAAGTAATCGTTAATGAGAATTTTTGCTGTGGATAAATGCTGAAGACTAAGACTGGGAATTAATGTAAATATCACGAGTTATCAAGTGACGCGAACACCTAAGTAAATTTGCTAGCCTGGAAATTGTTACATGACATTCAAGAACAAACAGTGGATGGAATTCACTAATTATAAATCTCAAAATGGAAGTCAACTGTGAGGAGGCTGTTAGACTCTGCCATCCTGCATTTCTTATTATGTAGCAGTTCAGGCTACACCATCACGTCATCCTGACTGCCTTTATTCATACTAGTAGCAGATCCTCCATACTGTCCCCAGCTCAGCCTCTCTTCAGCCCCTATACTCTTATTTGAAGAAAAAGATATAAAACAAGAATAAAGGCATTGAATTTGTTGCCGGTGAAATAAAGATGCTGATTTCATTAATATTAAATTCAGTGCAGTCTAAAGGGTGGTCAGGGGCCTGAGGGAGCTGTATCCCACCTTGCCAGCAGCAAACAGATGACATCCTTTGACAGCCTCAAAGACATTTGGTGAGACATCGGGCTGGGCTGGGAGGTGAGACTGGGCTAGAGATTGCTTCACTTTCTTTACATCAACAAGACACAGGGCCCTTTCTTCTCCTGGAAACAAAAATGGTTACATTTCGTCAAGGGAAAACTCCCTGTTCTCTACAAAAGTCCATTCCGTTGCCTAAGCAGCAGCTTATCATTACCGGCTGTTACTGTGGTAACAGTCACAAGGTACCATGTAGAATTCATTCCGTATTATTCCTATTAAAAGTGAAACAGAAAACTTACAAAAACCCAACCACACAACAGGCAGTAAATGCACTGGGAGAACAACCATTGTCTCTGTGAATTATTAGTGTTGCTAAGGTCTACTAGATCATAACAACAGTGGCCTCATTAGGACACTATTCAAAATTAGGCAGGAAGTTTTCTTTTACCCTTCAGAACTTCTTAAAGTACAAGGTGCTTTAGCCTCTCTGTGCCAACAGAACCAGCAACGGATTTCCAAGTGCCCTAAAAAACTGCATCACAGATCAAGCCCAGCTCCTCTCGGAAATCTGGCGACACAGCAACGTAGCCTTCTCCTACTTTTGTGTGAGATTTTCTTTTTCCAATTGTTTTTTTCTCTACCACCACAAATGAAGCACGGACAGCTTAAGTCTTTACAAGGGGAAGAACGCAGAACAAACAGAACAAGAGAGAGAATTTGTTTTTCGTTCCCTACAAATGTCATATAGACACTTGATAATTTGGGCTTTCAGATGAAGATACGCCCTAATGTTCAACATGCCTACAACAGTGTAGGAAGGATTATCGCTGGAAAACCACAGATGGAGAGATTAAAGCTGGTGTTCCTTTCGTAAGGGAATCTTAAACAAACCATAAAAGAAGTCCCAATTTTGTTCCATGGATTAGTGCTTAGAGGAAGAGAGGTTAAGAGTTGTTTGCCCTAAGCCACAGTGATCACATCGTGGTCCTCAAATGGTCAGGCATGTGAAAAAGTTATGTAGTGTTAGGAAGAGAGATGCTCACTGACCAGCTCATCGGCTTTTATATTGGACTTAAAATGACGACTAACCCCTGAGCTGGAAATGTTTTGTCTGTGGTTCCTCCCTCCCTCAGCTTTGGAAACTGAGAAATCACTTTCTCGTGAAGGTTGAACTGAACATTCATTCACATATTCATTGACAAGAAAACCTCAGACAACCCTGTGTTAACCACAGTAATTGATTCCTGACAATACACTGATAAAAAAAGAAAAGAAGCCTGTAATGAACCTCCAGGAAAGCCTGGCCTTTCAGCACTGCGGTATAGAGCAATCACCACGTATTTCCGGCAGGACAAACGGCAACACGTAGCCCCTACCTGCTATCATGAGTAGCTTCTCCAGGTCCTTGATGAGGTGAATTTGGAAGACAGCACCCATTCCTGGGATGTGCGTTAAGGAATTCTTCAGTACATTCAGGGCATAGAGACCTTCTTCTGCACCCACCAGTACGACCTACAGTGACAACAGGGAAAAAATAAAAATAGCCCTGCATGAGAACAAGAAATGCTCCAAGAGCAAACTTGGATGATACTGTTTACCAGAAAAGAGGAAAAACAAACCAACAAACAAGTCTAGAACTACACATGTTGCTGGTTAAATACCATTTCCATGACTGAAATACCCGATTCTCAGAACTTGTCATTACCTGGTCACTGAACGGCATTGTGCAATTTATATCCAAACGGTCTTCACCCTCTAGCTTCAGCAGGGAGTTTCCGAGCAATTTCTGCAAATGACAAAAAGATACATTTTTTTTGTTGAGTTAATCTTTATCTCTTTCTCTTACTAGTATTTAACAATGTAAGGTCATCATTTCAGACAGGCAAAACACTTGGCACAGATTTCTTTTTCTCAGAAAGCTAAAAATTGCAAGGATACCTCCTACAAAAGAATTAGTAAACTTTTATCAACCTGAAACACGGTCAGGAAAACCGATCGGAATTAACCTAAACTCAGACACAATCTACTGCTGTCCCTGTCCTTTCCCCCAGCCTCCTGCAATGAAGCAGTGAAATTTTCCTAGGGGAAGGATTAAAAAAAAGTCCAAATGTTGGTGGGAGCATGTATTTTTCTCAGAGACAAAGGAATGCTAGCACAAGAAAAGAGACATTTCCTGCTAGTCAGATATTCCCTATCTCCAAAGCTAACATTTTATCAGAAAATAGAGAGTTTTCAGTGCAATAATGATGAAAAAGGCTATCCAAAACCAAAACAACTCCATTTGCCCTCTTAATCTTATCAGGAATAAAACTTAAATGAAAAACACACCTCACCCCCACCCCAAGAAACAAAAAACCCTGACTCCATAAGAATGGAAGAGGAGGGAGCTTTTTGCTTGTTTCTTTCTTTCAAGTTTGCTCATTCCATGTTGTACGTTATGAGACTGGATTTCAACCATGTCCTAACTGCTCTTTCTTCCTTTTCTGTTTGCTGAAATTACAGAGGTATAATTTTGGGATGCTCTTACTATACTCCCCGAGTCTAAAGACGTGTATTGTACTATACAGCATCAGTCTCACAATGAATTAGTTTTCTGACACTCATATTGTGCATCATAAGGCAGAAGTAATAACTTACCTTTCAGTTAAACCTCAGGATGTCAAATACTGAAAAATTATTTTTCAAAACTCTGCTCCCTCCCAGAATATTTTATTATTAAATGAAACTTTTATACTCACAGCATCAGCCTCAGCTTTTTCTCTGGAAACTCTCCCACCTGCCACTATTGATTCCAGTGTTGTGACCCAGCGCTGTTTGTCAGGGAAGCTGGGTGCTAACAGGTAGAGTGTTCTACCAGGCCAGCAAGTGGTGTGTGGATGAGACTCCAATTTTAGGATATATGGCACATCTGAGATGTTATATAGATAGAATAAGACTTAGATTAGTTATTGGAATATTGTCAGCAAACTTAAAATCAACACCTTTCAGCCTCATTGGAGAGAAGTTGTACTTCTGATGTGTTACCATAGCAACTTATACATAGGTTTCTCCTTTACAGGTCCTGCACAGGCTACCTACTAAAAGCTAAATACTGGCTGGGTGTATGCAATCCATACAGACAATGCTGTCTCTACTAAATAAAAATCATTTCTTGCCTTTTATTCAAAAGAGAAAGAAATACCATTGTGAAAAAAGAAGTACAAAACCAGCCACTTGACTAAAGTTTTCCCTGTACTGTTCAGGAAAAATCTGTAAAAATCGGTTATGGAAACCTTTGTTTTTAACAAGCTGTATCCTTTAATGTTAAAGTCAAGACATACATAATCTTTTCATCAGTTCTATGCAATACATACAAATCAAAACATCAACATTTTTTCATAATAAGAGACTGTATACACCCCACATATTTCTAAGTTAATGACTTTCTGTTTAGAGCACAATGGTGGCATGAATTATGACACTTCACACGTAATAGAGAGCATTGAGAGAAGAAATCTAAATAAACCAAGTGCTTTTAAGTACGTTACAAAACTCTTAAAATTCACTTCCATTTGGCTTAATGATGATATTATTCACAGTTCAACTATCATGACAGAAGCAACCGCCCACGTGTCACTAAACCTAGATGACTGACCTATTCACCTAATTCAAATAGAGGTAACCTCCAAATTACACAGTTACAGAATGAAAGTTAAAGGGAGAGAACTTTGCTCAGCTAAACAGAATGCCAAGCGATGGCAAGCCAGATGAAATCCATTTGACCTCATCTACATAAGATTCTCACCTGTCTTTGCTGTATTGGTAAGTTCAGTAGCTCCTACAGCTCCGTGAACAGTTACGTCACCGTCAGGAAGGCAGAGCTCAAATTCCTCCAGAGGCCTCTGTCCAGCTGCAGGGAGAATGGGGGAACAGAGGAAGAAAGAACAAACAAATAATTAGCAAGAAAATAATTGTGATAGCAAAATGAAGTGGATACAGACTGGACATTTCACAGCTGGATTATTACGACATACCAGCTAATAAAACTGCTAAGGATCTACAAAACCAACAATGTTGCCTCATTACAGAAGATTTAGCTAAATTAGGCGTGGCCATAGAAAGCGGTCACAATCTTTAAACCTCTCAACTCACCAAACAATATCTGAAGACTAAAAAAAATGTTCTTCCTAGAAATGCTAAGTTACCTTCTCTCGCTTCTGCATCATAAATGAGCACTTTCGTTCCTTCCAGGACAATATACTTCCTGTCCCAGCCCTGTTGCCCACGTTTATTATTCCTGAAGAAAAAAAGCACAAAGCCATGTTGGATATTCTGCTTGGATTGTGAATAAAACAAGCATGCAACTCAGAATGACAAATTTCACTGCTAGTAAGTAATTGTAACGGGCATGTACCAATTATCACATCATAAGAGCCAGGATAATATAAGGAACTGCTCCAAATGTTTCAGCACCTGATATAGCACCAAGATTCATGTTTGTACCTCGGTACTTTCATCCATCCTTCAAGACGCAGACTGCTGCTTGGCTCCTTCAGCTGCAGCCCGGGAGAATTCATTTTATCCCGGCAGAACGCTTCAGAGAAGTGCGTGGCATATTCTGTTGGCAGTCCACAAGTAGCTGGCAAGCAAGTTGAGCATTTTGGGTGACACATCACCTGGCACTCTGACAAAAGGACAGAGAAAAACTTCTGTTAAATGACAAAAAAAAAATCATGACACAGCTGCCTCAACTTCCAAGCAGAGACCCCAGATTTTCCAAGAATCTCCTTCTACTCTAAACTGTTAGATGTTTTCTAATGTAGAATGTTTGCACCAACTAGTTTCAAAGTCGTCATACTTCCTCCTTTCTTCAGCTTTCACGCAAGTCTGTTCTAGACGGCTGATGCTTTTTTATCTACCGTCCAGTGCCCCTTTGTTTATGCACACACTCTGCTCTTACCCAGACATTTAGATGCTTGCCGTCCAAAGTGCACAGTATCCAGACACACCGCACATTTTGTTGCTCTCATATTTAGCCCCACATTAAAACGATGTGGGATATTATGATGCATTCGCTCTTTCAGGCGTCGGCTGTACTCTGGAAGTGACAAAATTTATTATCAGGATGAAAACTGTGATAGAGATTAAAATTATAGTGGGTTTTGGCATTTAAGGCCAAGGTAATAAAAAGTGCCTACAAATCCCTATCAAAGCCCTGCTGAACATAGACAGTATTTTTCTTTCCAATCTGCAAATCTTAAGCTACGTTACCATCTCAGTAATTACCTCATACAGATGCACAGAATGTGCCGCTTGAGAACAGACTGGAGAACTGAAATGGCTAATGTTTGGTGTCGCAAGATTATGTCAATCAAACCATCTAAATTTCAAGTCTGCACTCAGCTCCAATTCTTACAACATGCTAAACTAATCTCTCCATTTTGCTTATAGCTAACAAACCCTTCAACACCTACAATGTTGTAATGAATACACAGCAGGCCTTCCTCGTACAGCCTTCATGCTAACCATCACTGCCAGCATATCTTAAAGCATACCTAAAATCCCTGCTAGTGGATTTATACTGAACACAGTTTATCCTTCAAGGCATGGTCTTCTACTGATGAATGCGTCCTCCTCCAAGGACACCTTCCCATGCCATCACTACCCATCCTTGTAGCACCCTCTGCCTCCCCAGCACCTATCTCTGATGGCTGGACCAGTTTGTGGGTTCTGGCTTTTACCAGCTAAAGGCTTTAGTTCAGAGTCTCTGGGTTCAGCACTCACTCTGCAACACTGGTTAACTAAGAATAAGTGAGCAGAGCCCTCAATCCTTTAATTTTTTCTGATGATTCTCTCCCCTCCCTTCTCAAGGATATGGAAGGGTATCCCTTTTTTCTAGTTAACAGGATATCAATATCATCTTTGACCAGGTATCTTCCTTTTATGCCTAACTGAAGTTTTTTCTTTTTACCGGAAGTCTTGGTAGACTCCTTCTGCTTAGCAAAACAAATCTGCAGTTTATACAAGTAAAAAATGTTAACTGCTAAGGGAACAGCCATAAATCCGTTTGATCAATGCAGAGAGTAATACAGAAAAACATACTCCTTTGAAAAAACCATGCTTTTAAAACAATTCATGCTAACTAATAATTACTTTGTATGGCTGAAGTTTTCAGAAATAAATTAATAATAATTACTGTAATAACAAATAATAATATAAGAAATTAATATTAATAATATGACCAAAATAGAGAATTTAAAACCAAAAATGAAAGCAAAACTTATCATCTGATATTCCTATTATGACAAAAATCTGGTTTTGAAACTTTAAAAAAAGAGATAGCATTGAAATACTAGACTGAAAAATAAATAGTAACAGAAAAGACCACCAGGAACCTACCCTCTGGTGTGGAAGATTCCTTCCTGCGGCTGGAGGGTGGCGCGAGCAAACTGATCGGAGTAGGCTGATGCTCTGGTGAGCGGACTATGGCAGACATGATGATCTGCTGCCTGGCTGTGGCTGGAGTAGATGGATGAGGGTGGTCTGATATTTTCCGATGAGCAGCTATAGACGAGATAAATGCCACTCATTAACATAACCAATATGAAGCACTAGTTCAGAGCAGCGGTTCTGTGTAACCATTCAGTGGTGACAACCCACAGAAAAAAGCGTAGCCTTACTGCATCTTCACAGCAGTAGATAAGAATTAAACAACATATGTTATTGCTATAATCGCACACAATTAAAGGCATGTTTTCAGACCAAACAGGTGCACCTCCTTCCAGATTCACCTTTTCTGTTAACCCCTACCTTCTTCACGAGCAGATCTGAGTTCAATGCGTGTTTTCTGTAGAGCCTCCTCCAGCTCAGCAGAACGAGCCTTCTCCTTCTCCAGTGCCACTTTCAGCTCATTGTATTGCAGGGGAACCTGTGTGGGTAAAGAAGGGTCCTCTTTCCGCCGACTAAACAGGCCCTAGCAACAGAAACACACAGACAACTCCTAACTCCTAGTAAGAGATGGCTTAAACTAGGCAAAGTGAAACTAGCTAGTGGCAGTCCGGCCAGAGGGCCTAACGGCAATTCTGATATGCGTAAGGATGGATTTTTAGTGCACGCTGGCACCGGAGAGAAAATGTTCAGATATGGATTAATTTAAAGAGGGACGTACGTTACCTGTTAGTACTCACACCTTGAGTTTCCGAAAGCATCTAAACAGAGGATCTCAAAATACGTGGTTAAAATTAAGTTACTTAATTCAAAATGACAGAACGTCTTACGACAAAGATGTGACAAGTCACATCGCCTGACTAATCAATCCTATGCTGTAACTACAAGACAACCACTCTAGATACAAAATATGCTCATACACACATACATACTTACCATTAAAAAAAAAAAAACCATGGTTAAAATTCTGTATTCCTACAGCCTCACTGAGGTGTAGTTACTGGGTTTTAACCTAAGTATTGTAAGAATAACAAAATACTGAAAAAGCCACAAAGAACACATTCTGCCTAGTATAGTTTGTGTTCAGCAACTCAGAATGCTCTTAAATGAGGACACATTTGTGTTACACAAAAAAAGATAAACAGAGCATTATGAATACACAGCACATAACTAATCACAAAACCATCATTGCATTCCATGCCTCTCAAACCTTATTCACCCACCTTTTTCTTTTTCGCTGGTTGGTCCATTTTTGCCTGCAGGAAATCAATGAGTTTGGTTTGCTGAGAAATAGTGCCCTCCATTTTCACTTTTTCATGGGAATAGAGAACCTGTGAACCACACACACATATAAGAAATTTAATCTTAACAGAACAAACAAACAGATAACTCAATAGCAGAACAGAGCTAAAAACCAGTATAAGGAAAGCATCACACACAAACAGTACATCACATCCGAAAGGATGGGGACACAGAGTCCTGCCCACTGTTTCCTCACCCTCACCTGAATGTTTTCCAGCTGATATTCCAGGTCACTTCTTTCAGTCTTCAGAAGATCTGCTCGATCTAGAGCCTCTTGCAGACCTTGAGTGAGGCGGAAGATGTGGTTCTTTTGCAGATCCATTTGCTGCTGCAGCTTGGCCTGCTGTTAAGAGGATAACAAAGGCCAATGTTTTGCTTTTGTTGTTTGCTTCTTTTTAAATAAAAGCTATTCAATGTTACCATTCCTTGTAAAATAAGTATCACTGTAGCACTTAAAAGTAAACAGACAATTCTTTAATAGCTGAAAAATTACAATACTCTACAAGTTCTCCTCCCCTGCAGAACACATTATGAACTACACAAGCATTTCTATGCAGTGTATTTATATTAATGCATAGCAACATCATTTCTTTCAACTGCATGTTCAAATTATTTGGTTATTACGACTGCACATACACAAAGAATCTCTCAATGCCATTTTCTCAAGCTCTCTATACAATCACCAGAAACCATCTCAGTACTTTGTAATAATAATAAAAAAAATTCCTATAAACCAGTATAAATTTCTTCCTCTATAGCAATAAAAGATAAGGAAACACATGTCTGACTATTTACATCTTTGTCTCCAACTAACAGAAGAAAAGGCACATGATAAATTGCTCCTAATTCTTTTAGGTTTTATACTTCCTTGATGAGAAAGTCCCTGAGTATGAAAACCATTAACGCTCGTACGTTATGAAACAAGAGTCATAAATCTTTTACTGTGATGCACACTGGAGTTCCCAACTCGGGGATAACTTGCCAGTAACCCAAGTACACCAAAAGGCTCTAATTGCCCTGTCTAATTGCCTGTAACCACTCTTCCCTTTAAATCCTCCTCTGCAACCTCTTCCCCCACTCCCCAGTTCTGTCTGCCTACATTCAGTGTCTCACTGATGCAGTGCAGGTGTGCAGCCTTGGATCAGACTCCTGTGAACCAAGCCAAATTAAGAAAAAAGAGCTGTGAGAAGCCTCACCTGTGGCCTCCACTCATGAACCCTCAGCGTATTGGCTCCAGAGCCAATATTAAACTATATTCCTTGCAGTTCATCTGGTCAGAGCTTTATTGTAAGAACACTGTGCCTGGGCACAGACCCTGTCTTGCAGACCTGTCCCAGGATATGCCTCAACATCCAGGCTTCTGTAACGATCACTGGGCCACTGGCTGAACCTGTTACCTTCACCAAACCTGCTCTGCTCTTCTTGTTCAGCTACTGTGGGACTGCGCCCACTGGCTGCAAGGTCCCTGTCCTTGCCTGACTTGCTGTCCCCCTCGGCTCCCAGCTCTCCTTCTCTTGCGGAGCAGTTCACTTTTACTGCTCCTTGCCATGGCTGCACACGTGGCAAAGTTTTAAGTAAAAACAAACCCCCCAACTTTTTTAATGTTCCTAATTATATAGGAGAAGGATGGATGTGTAACACTGCTAATCACACAACTTCCCCCTCTCAACATGTGGAACCTTCTTCTGAAGGAAAATGAATTTCCAAGGTTACCTCCTCCAGAAGCCTCTGCTTGAGCTCTCGTTCTGTCTCAAGCTTCTGTTGTAAGCTGCGTGCATTCATCTCCAACATAGCATGCTTCTTCTCCAGGTCATTGAGCTAGGCAGGTGGGATAGGTGGTCAGAATTAACACAGAACACCAATAAACGCACCGTTCCACAATCTTAAAATCCAACTTCCCCAAGCACACACTAAAGAAAAATGACACAATTTTCCTTTACTTACTGTAAGGGGTAAAGCAACCCAACAATATTGCCATTGCTCAAAAGCAGATATCAAGTTACTGAAGGACTTAAATGCACACTCCAGGCATCATAGGCTGCTTTCTGCTTTAGTCTTTTTCAAAAGGAAATTTGAGGTCTTTAGCCTGAAGATAAAATTCTGTTCTATGACCTCCAGTCTTTTTAACTTGCTCTAACATCTTGAAAAAGCTGCTCAAGCCCGCATTTCTACAAGTGATATCTCTAGAAAAGTATCTCGTCTAATTATGAAAGTCTAGGCTGGAAAGTTGCTTACCTTATCAGAAAGGCTCTCAGCTTTGAGCTTTTGTTCCTTCAGTGCTTGCTGGAGGGCCAGAATCTCTGCCTTGTGTTCTTTGACAGCCAGTTCTACCACCTGGCGAGATTCAGTAATACGCTGATCTGCTCTCACTCTGTATTAAAATGGAAAATAACGTTACCTAACTCCTTTCTGGGCTTGACCTCTTCCTAGCATGCAATGGCATCAATAACTCTTTTCAGGGGTTTGCCTCAAACTCAAGATGTTACTTTATAAAGCCAGACTGTTTGCTGCAACACTTTGATATTACATAAACCTCTCCCTGCCCCTGCTAGAACTGCAGCCTGAAAATGTCAAGACCCCACAGGAACAGTTGGGAGCAAAGACTATTTTTTCATATAATAAAGTAAAAGATAATAAATCGAGACATTTTATAAGTTACAATGATAAATACCACTCCCCATGAATCGCTAACTTGCAAAGAAAGAAAAGGAACAATATCACTGGTGAATGACTGTTAACTAATAAACCATTTTTAGAACTACCTCACAAGAATTTATATTTAGTTCCAACTCCCATATCCTCTTCTAAATATAATTTTTGTACTAGCTTCTATAGAGAATTTTCATAAAAGTTAATAAAAGGAGGAGGAGGGGGGAGAGACCTGCTCTGTTTCTCAGTATCCAGCATCCTCTGCAGCTCTCTAACTCGACATTCAAACTGGGACTTCTCATCCCCTAGAACACTTCTCCATGCTTCCCACTGCCGCTCTTTCTCCAGGAGTTCATCGTTCAGGGCCTCCAAGTCCATTACTTGCTCTTCCAGCATTGTACATGTTGTCTTCAAGGCCTCCATAGTCTAAAAATAAATCCTTCTATCAATTCTCACATCCCACATCAAGCGTGCACTTTAAGCTTCAGCCTTACCATTTAAATTACAGTACATGCAAATTGGCAGCAAACATAAGCTGGTAAATTGCAACCCGTTTATTTCAAGGCTTCCATACATTCACTTGTGACTGCCGTTAATGTCAGATCTATCTCATTATGAAAATTCTGAAATTTCCAGGGTCACAAAATTAAAATGAATAAGTTACAATATCTTCAGAGTGCAAAATTTCTAAATAAAATTGCATAAAAAATACAATGGGAAATGCCAGAAATTTCCATTCACTCAACTGCTCTGGGAAGGAAGGCTGAAATGATTAATGGTTTTAAGCCATTGCCCCTGGAACCATATTCATTCCTTACGGGTTTCCAGATTTAAAATAATTTTTTGCCTTTCAGATAATTAGCTAGCTATCACGAAGAGACTGTGATCCAGACTTAAAAAGCCATACTTGTTTCTGACTGGTAAGCTGCATTTCTCTCTCGGTGATCTCCCGACGGAGATGGTCAACTTCGCTTCGCAACTGGACAACCTCATCACTGGCCCCTGAGGCCTCATCGAGTTGTTTGGACAGGAAGAAATTCTGATTGTTCAGTTCTGCATTGTCTTCAGTGAGCTGGTTCAGCTGCTCCTCCAAATCCGTAATCACCTAGAAAGAAAAATAAATTAAATTACATGTCAGTGAGTACAGTTTTTTGAAAAAGTGTTCTCCTCTCACAGAACCATTTATGGCCAAGCAAAGAGACAATGCGGCTTTCTTTTTTCCTTTTCAAATTTTAACAAAAACAATATTGTAACGGTAAATTTTATGCACAGGAGTGCACTTCAGTTAGGAATAGAGTTTTGTTTCTTACAAAAATTAGCTAGATTATTTTTTTTTAATTTAGTTTGGACATTATTTGATTATTTGAGAAAGAGTATTATTTGAAAGAGAACTGTCACAGCCAAAGCCCTGGACTGGAAGTCAGGAGTTCTGGTTGTATGCTCAGATCTGCTGATAACTTACAGTGTGCATTTACCAAAGCACTTTACCTTTTTTTGCCTCAATTTTCCCTTAAGTAAAATGAGGTGAATACCTCTCAGAGGGACTTTCGAAGCATGATGTTTTAGAAAACTGAACAAGAGGTGCAAATACAGGCAGTACAATCTGATGAATCTGCCTAGCAGTTGTTTACATTGCTATATGTAACACTGTATGTAACCAGGAAAAGCAGAAAAATTTTAAGGAAGATATTCTATTAAAGTAACAGCATTATGGATGGCAGCTTGGGATATATGAAGAAAGAAAAAAGTGCAGCAGCACAACAGACTAACAGAAAATCAGTGAAAAGCAAAAACTCCACAAGGACAACAGCCCTGCCTTTAATGAAGTCAAAGCGTCCATTTGATTACTCAGAACAGCATTATACTGTATGTTTTAAATGACATTTCCCTTCAATTTGAAGAAAAATACGAATAAAGGTATACCATTTTCACAGTCCCATTTGGTTTTTATGAATGAAAGGCCACAAACACTGGATGGATGAAAACCTGTACCTCCTCCTAACTCAGAAACAACACCATCACAACAGAAGAGAAAGAAACCTCAGTATAATCTTGAAATCAGCTTAATAAAAAGAATTTCAGAAACTGGAAAGTTCTATACAATTCATATTCAACTCTTACAAACATGTTCTAAGGCATTTTTGCCTAGATGTCAAAGAAAAAGGAATAAGATCTTTCATTAAATGGGAAAAATTAAAATCCCAAGGCACAGTTGGCCACATTCAAATTTAACTGTTCCAATTTCCTACACAAGCCAAGGACTTAAATATCTAAAGCAGTAGAACACAGAGCATACATCTCTTCTCAGCTATCTGGAAAGATGACAACCATTTCTTTTTGAAGACACTATAACGCATACATTGGCAGCCTTTTACCATGCCTCTCCTAGATCTAAATTAACAGTATTTGATTTTTAAACTGTCAGCAGAAAAAGTCCAACTGACATCTGTCCCTGCTGAGTGAAGGGAAGTTCCTGCTGCCCATATGTTCAGGGTCATATCAAAATGATTCATACCCTAAAACACAACATTTCTGACGAAAATCTGATTGTGTGATTGTTTCTCGGGCACTCTCACTGCCCTATTCAAAATACATTTTATTCTGTATTGTGTGTGTCAAGTGTTCAAAGAACATGGCCTGTATCATAGGGATGTGTTAGCGTCTATATTGCTGTAGGGATAAGAACTCAGAAATGTATTTATACAAACGAAAAGGAACAAAAGAACATTTGTTTTTACAGTGTTTTACCTACCATTCTTACAAGCAACATCTGTGATTTCTACTAACTGCCAGATAAAATAATCTCTTTATCTTCTCCTTGTTTTCATTTCTATGTTTAACCACACCAAGTACCTAGGCAGTTTTAAGATATCTTTTATATATCCATGGTTTCTTACACAGATGTTTTATATATTAATACAAGTACTTTCTATAAAAATTATTAAAGTAGGCTTGAAATACAAGAAAGCAGAGATGGGGAAAACACAAAATTGATAGGGTGACATGCAGAGTTAATACGTCAAACTACTTAACTCATTTTTTAAAACTGGTTGTATTTCAAGTTGATTTTATCCCCTAAGGACTAGAAGTTAAGCTTCCATTCACCTCTATTCCGTGTTCTGAGATTCTGACTTCTTTCCCTGAATATAACTAAAATTCAACCAACCATTTTAAATTTCACTGTTACACTTTATCTAGTAGGATATTTCTGGAAAACGGAAGACAAAGCAGTTAAGAAAAAGGGTTCCAGAAGAAGTGATGTGATCTCCTTTCTTGAATATTTTCCTAACAGTATATTTGTTGACAATTCCAAAATGGCTTGGCTTAAATCCCACATATATTATAACCTGTATAATGTAATCTATAAAGATTGATAGATTTTATATTTTTTTAAAGAGAGAAAATTTGTTCTTCTCAGTATAATTTTCCTTTTTCCATGAGGAAAGTGGAAAATTGTTGACAAATCCAATTTTTCAAAGTTATCTTCAGGTATGTAACATAACAGGGTTACGGAGTTTACAAATACGAAAAAGCCTAAACAGTAATGGGTAATATTGGCACAGGAAAACGGGCATGGTGTGAGATGCCTGTCCTGGGAACCAAGAAGAAAGAAAACGCAGGTCAAAAAAAGACCTTTGACAGGAAATGTTGTCTTAGGCATGCATACATACATACATCCCATGCCGGAATCCTGTACCTGAAAAGAGTTAATAGCTTTAGGTATCTTTGTTTTCAGTTAAGGAAATTCCCAGGCAAAAAAAACCCTAGATAAACTAACAACCAACCCTGAGCTATTCTGGAGTTAAATTTTAAGTGGAGTTAAAATATTAAAGGCAAATCTGTAAGAAAACACTATTATATCCTTTAGAAACCCATCATAGGATTATAAAAAATTATAAAAATTTTATGTAACAACCAAATGCTTGAGAGCTTGGGAAAAGCAATTCTAGCAATCTAGGCAGCCTGATCTGTGCCACTGTATCATCTCTATCATCACTGAGCAACTGAAGTTCTCTCTTCAATCTATGCACATCTTCATCACAACTAATCCACAAAATAGAGATACAATCCAACTACACCACACTAATCTTGGCAGATTGTTCACTACATGCCACATCTAAGCGCACAACTTATCTTTATGCTGTTACAGAAGACTCTATCTCATTTTTAAATATTACGGAGCAGCCCAAGTGTAACAGCTCTTCAGCAAAAGTGACCATATTCAGTACAATTCCCTCCCCAGTGCATAGTTTCAGAAAAGCAAAGTTGTTTCTCTATTGTGAGATTGCACTGATCCACAGCTATTATACCGGCCCTACAAACTTCTCCAGGCATGGATCACAAATTAAATATGATCACAAGCACTTCAGGGCCATGATGATTAGGTTTGCATATCAGACACTATATACAAAATTTAATCCATATGCTCCACCTATCAAAACCACAGGCAAAATAATGAGGGAAAGGAGAAAAGGAAGCCATTTTAGAATACCACTAACCGCAATTTGAAAACTTATCCATAACCTTATTCCTTCATGAAGACATCCCAGTTCTCAAACATCACCAACAAGCGTGCAGGAAAATGCTAGGACACAGCAAGGTTAACTGTTTCAGGATGCTATCAGAAATACGTTATTTGGAGCTTAACACAATTTCCCATACAACCTTAATTCAGAACTTCCAGACTAATGCATAGTTTTACTCTACTCATTTCCACTCCTCCCCACCCCCACTAATCTTTACTAGAAAGCTACCTGTCAGAAGTAACAAGGAAAAAAGGAAAAGCTATCTCTCAGCCCCAATTATAGTGAGGAGGAAGCAAGAGCAGGCATCAGAGTCACTTCGTCTTAACCTATTCACGTTTGGATCCCAGAGACAAAGCTTTTCTAGCTTTCTACCAACCACTGCAAAGGAGCAGAATACCAAGCCTTTTAAAGGACATGGCTGCAGATAGATACCAGTCTTGTATCTCTACCCATTTGATTGAAAAACAACAACGAAGTCCTCACTTTCTTCCCCTTTCCACAGTCAGACAACATCTGTGACTTGAAACATGCCTTACACAGAGATCTGAGTCTCCAAAAACTTATCGTGGCTTAGCTTGAGGGACATTGCTCTCCGTAGTAGCTGCAGAGCAGTAGGACATCACACACTCTGCATTCCTCTCCTCCCCACAGCAACCCATTATTAAAACATACAGTCTCTGGTACTCCTCCATCCTAGCTGCCAGAAGAGGAGCTCCCTCTGCCAACCATGAGCTTCATCCGGAGACGATGATGGTGCTGTTGTCCACCGTGAAGGTCCCATTAGCCTCTTTTACAGCAACACTTCAACAACACTCTAGAAGCCTCTGACTTTTTGTTAGGCTCCAAAACCCACAAAGCCTATAACTTTTCCCTATAACTACCATTTGCCATCACATTTTCTGTGAAATGAGTATCGGGGATAACCCTTGCCACCCAATTTATTTCCCACCCCCCCAGATTTAACAAAGCCATAGAAAAGTTTTTGCCTGGGTATTTGCCTTGTTACAGTGGGCAAGATCCCTTTGCTCTGAAACATAATTTAGCATCAAAGTATATAGCATCTGTAGACATAATTTTGGAAGTTCTCACAAACACAGATTATTCTTGTACGCCAATTCATTGAGCAAATGTGGAATCAGGATCTTAGACCAAAGTCAGCAAGTTATGCATGACTACAATTAGACACGTGGCTAACAGGTTTGCAGTTGTAATGCCTCAATATCCAATCTCACAGACAAGTGCAGAATCAAGGCTGTTAATGCTTAAGACAGGAACATAAGATGAAGACAAAAGAGCCTCAAGGAGCAGAGATCAACCTTGTTTTACTGGAGAAACCTTGAATAAATGGAAATGCAATATCCAATTTGTATTAGGAAATGCCACTCTCCCTGCGAGTGTAAAAGCAGCAGCCTGTACCTGAAAAAACCCTAGAAGATTCAGATGGTGATTCCCCGGAACAGTAATTGTATTTTACTAAGCTGACTGTAAAAACTTCATAGGATTGTTTTTCTTCCAAACATTTATAGACTTTATTACCCGCTTACTAAATGTTTTATTTTTGAAACAATTCTAATATTATTTAGATAATTTAGTTGCATTTTTAACTTCAAATGTGTTCATGATCCAACAACAAGCCATAATTTAGAGGCAGGTGGAAACAACTGACAAATACATAAATTTTCCCTTTTAAGAAAATGTCTTTTATTTCTAGATCTTTTTCTGATTGCCTAGAAAACACTTCTAACACTCAAATGGATCATATTCTTGATCAAATAATTCTTTAAATGTCAGGAACTAGTCCTCCCCTTCAACAGATTTGCCGGATGAGCTATCATTGTGAGAAGATTATGATAAAATATTGCTCTTCGAGTGTGCCTCTGTGCATCTGTGTGTGTGTACAGCAGGTACTATAATTTAAAATTTTTATTGTAATTATGCGTCCTATTATTTCTTGCACAATTGAGAGACAGAGAAATCATTTTCATTTTGAATCCCAATAGGAAAAAAAGAGATGTCAGGAGATGAAATAATGCCGAGCTATCAGAGCAATTGAATAAAAATTCACAAACAACGCAGAAATTACAATCAACAATATAGCAAGTCTCTATATATGCGCCCCAAAACACAGCAAATTTAAAATGAACAAGTAGGAGAACCTAAAAAAACCATCCACTTGGCCAGAGACCTCAGCAAAAGAAAGAACAAGAGTGCAATGAGGGCATAAGGAAAGCAGACACACGTTTGAGGTGTAAGCCTTCTCTACAACTGGGAGCTGTGACCTTTTGAAGCTAGAGAAACAGAAGAAATAGCAAAGAAAGTAGACTAAGTATTTTTATTTATCTTTTGAACACTACAAAAGTTCAGAATGAAGTAATTCAATCTTTCAAACTTTTTTCCCCCCTGTCTAATCTTATTTTGATAATTCTTATGCTGTTCCGGGCTTCTCAATAAGATTAAATAAAAAATAATTCCATACCAAAGTTTGCCAGCGTAGTTCAAGGAGTTTGTTCCAGCTTAAAAAGGATATCTTTGAAAACTTGCTGAGAGAATAAACCCACTCGTTATCATGCTGCATAAGTAGCAGCATATTACAATTATTCCCTTAAGTGTTATTTTTAAAAAAGTATAAATTCTAATCACCTTCAAGTAGAATCGCATAGTCACCAAAACCCAAAGCCTGCATCATAGTGTGCATAATCAGATAAAATTGAGGTTGAAACATCTGGTGAAGGCACTGTAATTAACATTCCCTCACTGTCAGTAGAAGATTGTCCTGTATTTTCTGTCAGTGCTCCTCAGTAGGCAGGATGGACAGCTAGAACCACTCATGACACAAAACGAGGAAGTTTCGATCCATAGTCAATTAAATTATACATGCATTCTCCTGGGTTGGAAAGAGAATGTATGATGAGCATGTATTATTCATTTAGGAACTATTTAATTAATTTCTTATTGATGAGGATGTCTGATCCCACTTATCCCAGTGAAGGGCCTTACAATACACAACACTTCTAGAAATCCTTTTACGCAGAACCTTTGAAGCTCTCAACATTCTTGAAATGTTATGGGTCACTCTTCACTGTTGGAGATTGCTCACCACACTTACAGAGCCAAAGTGGTACTAGATAATGAGTTATGACTTCTGAAAGGCAGCCTACCATGCAGTGAAAAGAAGCTACAGATTTTCCACAACTGGTTTTTGCCTGCATGGAGATGACATAAGCATTTTCATAAAAAGCTGTTGTTCTTTATGAATGGCAAGAAAGGACAAAATAAAACAGCTACGTGATAGCACATCAGAGCTAGAGGATCAATCTAAGAAACGGAGACAGGAACAAAAAGTGAAGTTTCTTGTGCAGGATTTTATTTCAATAGAGGTTTCACACACTTTGGCACGCTCTCATTCTTCATATCAGTATATTCTATGAACAGAATAGAAGAATACCCTTGCTTAGTGCTAAAGATATTCTTGAAAGATGAAAACTTGTACGTTAGATTCTTAGTCCTACAGCATGAAAAATGAAGTTGTAGGAAATCACTGGAAGTAGGAGAACAATCAAGATAAAAACCCCAGCAACTAAGTCCTGCGTACAGGGTGGGGTAAGGAGAGGAAGCTTAGAAAGACAGGCAATCAGTACTGATCCAGAGGACTCTGGTGCTTTTGCAATTCATGTCACTGGAAGACAGATGCTCTCCATCAAGCATCGTAAGTCTGAAGATAGTGTTAATCTGCAAGAATCCCTGTTGATAAACTCTTGGACATCCATCCTGGATCGATGAAATGTTTTTGAAAACATGTCAAAAGATCTCAAGTAATAGAAGGTGAAGTGAAGATCCTAGAGTCCTCTCTGCTCTTTGAGCAGATGACTACGTGTCAATGTATTATTTGGAACCACGACATTTCTTGCCTCTTCAAACAGTGTTAAAGTCCTCCTTAAAACTCAGAGTAGCTAAAGGCTCTTTCACTCTGGCCTAGATCTACAATGTAGCTCAGGATTTGGACGGGTAGATCTTCACCTACAATCATGTTTTGCAGCTGCTACACCATTCTTACTAGCTGCACTGCAATGAGATATTTTAATTTACTTTCTTCTCCAAAAAGAAGAATAATGTCAATTTCACAATCAGACTAAAACCTTGAAGTTGAGGTTTACCTGAAACCTAAAATCAAATCCAATCCATCTAGCTCCTACTAACACCTTGAAGCCAGAAGTCCACATTAGGAACTAGTGCCATCAAGGATCAAATAAGTAAATTGTTTGTTTCCTTATGCTTAATTTCAAAATAATTCAATGATCTGTATTTAATACTCACTGTGCAGCTATTACGAAGGGCTTCAAATTTACGCTGGATTTCATCTCTATGTGCCTAAAGGAGGTAAGAAGTTAATCATCAATTTTTCATACATTAGAATTTGAATCTAACAGCTGTTGCTAAACAAACTGCAGAACAGTCCACCAGCAAGCAAAGTTTGGAAGGCAGATGCTTCAGGCTATGAAAGCACTCTGGAGTGGCAAAGAACTGATTAGCAAACATCACATTCTACTGAATCAAAATACACTTATGCTCCCAATTCTGAACTAATTTAGAAAAATGTACAAACTCGAGAACTGAATTACGTAAGAAGTTCCATCTGAAATGGTCACCAGAAGACGTGTCAATTCCATGTAAAGTTTGTACATTCTTGACATTTAAATTTGAGTTGGTTTTACTTCCATATCCAGATTGGTATTTCATATAAACTAAATACTGCATACAATTTAACGCTTGCAAAGAAAAACTATAATGAAGTATTATGCAAGCTATCCCAAAGAGCTCTGCCAATCTACCTACCATATCCTACCATAAAGTACCATTTAATCCCAAGTCTCTCTAAAAAGCAGTGATGAAACATAATAATCAATTCTTTGGAAGACAGCATCCAAAGTATGGAAAAGCGCAAACGCTTATTTTAAAGAATGTGGTATTGCATGCACCATTTTACCTCCTGATTTACAAGCAAAGCATGACAAAGCAAAAGTTCTTGTTTCAGCCTCATGGCCTCTCTCAAAATTCATCAAACTGATTTAACAAGTGTCTAATGTCATATGCTATCTGAAAATATAACAAATGAAAGGTTAGTGCACTACTAGCACATCCAGACACCTTTCCTCATTCAGAATATTATCCTTAGAGGCAAGAGACTAAACAGGAAAAAACTGCTCAGCGGAAGACAGATATGAGAGCTCAAAAGCTATCTTACCATAACAGGCAATGTGAAAAATTTAAAGAGTATATTAAAAAATCCATAACAGAAATACTCTCAAGCCCACCAAACTGGACTATCTTACAACAGCTGGCCCAAAAGCACTACCATTTTGCCAAATTAACTGAAGCAATAACTGAGTGAACCCAGGTCGTAAACATTCATCTGTTTCAGTGGTGGTGTAGGGGAGAGATGCCCAGCACATCGCCATCCTCTTGGCAGTGACATTAGTCATTATGCAAAGCTTTCAGCTGGGAGGGGACCGCCACAGTTTTGAGCAAAAAAGGAAACTGATGCCTTTTCAGTTCTTTTCAGTTATTCTTAAGCCTTGATGTTGCTGCTGTAATTTCCCAGCACGTACCCGCTTTATAGCAACTCGGAGTGAAGGGTTCTCCCATTCATCTACCCAAGGCAGCAACATAATACAAGCACCTATCTCAGCTGAGCCCCCCATCCCTTCTGAAAACTGGCAATGGCAGAAACATTCAGAACAGTCCTTTGATCAAATGCCACTGGAGCGAGAGAATGCACATTTTTAACACTTCAAAACAACTGGATTTGAAGGTCATTAAAGACTGCTGCTCAGGGGGGCAGCTGGCATCCAAAGTAGCAGGTCCACTCGCTCCCCCCACAGCCTTGGGAATCTTTTATGAAGGAAATATTTCTTAGAATCAAGCAGTTTGAAAGCATCTTTTTGCACTCAAGAGACAGCAACCAGCAGCCTATAATTTAGAATTCCATTTACTGAGAGTGGGGGAAAAAAAGGGGGGAGGGAGGTTGAACTTTTTTTCCTTTATATCATTCACACACCTCACCACAGACTGCAAGACATACGTGGCAATTTCTAATGAAATAAGCATTGGAATAAAATTATGGTGCTAACAACACTATTTTCCTACGAATTTGGGCTTTTTTCCCCCTAAGTAAGTATCCTGAAAACAGGATAACTGATAGAAAAAAAAAAAGTCATCAAAACATTTATGGTCATGAAGTACTTTCAAACTCATGGGATATTATTTAATTAAGTAAATCACAGAGTACACCCCCTAACAATAACAATTTCATATGCAACTTTCACCTCAGCACAAAAGTAATAATGCTCTTACAAACAATCAATCAGTTTTGGCAGCAACGAACCACTACTAGGAAGCATTCATACAGGTACAGATAACACAACGTTTTAGCCATCCCTGCCCCTATCAACACAAGGCACAATTCATCTCCCGTTCTGAAAGTTAAATACTAAATAGTATAAATTCATTTTAACCTCATTATGAAACATGCACCTCCAGAATTCTAATCTGTATCTACACTTCCTAGTGTGAATTTAACGGCTCACCGTGAGAGCTTGAATCTCTTCCTCTGCCTCAGCTGTGGTCTCCTCCAGTTCTGTTTTGGCTTCGCGGAGCTGATTCTCCAGGGCTGTCCGTGCAGCCTGCAGCCCAGTAATTTGAGATTCCCGCTCCTGAAGGGTCAGCTGCAATTCTGTCAACTGCCTTTTGAGTTCCAGCTTTTGTTCTTCATGCTCTAGACTCACCTGAAGAAAGACAAAGTAGCATCCAAATATAAGTTACTAACAAAGAAAATATAGGCAACGTAATCTCATTTCAGACCTCACTTTAAGGTATCATTGACACATCTATCCCAAAAATCACATCTTGATGGATTGCTTAAGCCACTGACGAGTCAAGGACGCAGCTTTGTGTACTACCTAAAAACTACTGTTTTGCTTTGAAAAAAGTTAAAAGCAACCTGGCATTTTGAAACAACAACAAGGGCGCAAGAATAATTCCAGCTGTGACTCCAATATCCCATATCAAACATTGATACAAAAAGTATAAAATTTGAAGTAGTTTGTGTTTAACTTTCTTCACTGACATTGAATCTGGAAGAATCTTTATTTGAGAACCTTTAGGCATAAACATCGATACTAATCTGTACGCATATGTAAACATTGCATATATTTTGCAGTTGACTTTCGTATTTCATTTTCCCTTCAGATTCTTCTTAAAGAAAACCCAGAGCCAAATGATCTGGTTGGTTATTTGAATGGCTTCTGTTGAAAGTTTTCTTGAGGCATACTCAGGGATAAACATGTCATTCCCACAAATGGATAAGAAATGAACAAGCAGCAGAACAGATCTTAGTGCTCAAAATTGATTCCAAACCTGAGCACCTTCTTCAGGCTCTCTGCTCTCCCAAGGGAATGTGTCTGTTGTGCTGCAGATGCGTGACGAGCCTGCCTGAAATCTTACACTGGTCCTGACCAACTTCCAGTCAAGCAAGGACTTGTGTTGGTTGTTCGGCCCTTTTAGCTAAAGGCAAAATTTCAGTCTTAGCTGAAAATTACTGGAGTGAGACTGGAGAAGGTAAAAGAAGATTTGAAGTGGATCCAAACTAGTTGATACAAAACTAAAAGTGAAGCACAGCTCACAAATCTTTAAAAACATGCATTTTCATATTACTGCTTCCTTTCCAGAAAACTTCTGAAAAACGTGTGAAGCAACAGATCTCCTGTTTTCTTACAGCAATTCTGTTGTGTCCTTTACTTTCTATTCTGTAGACTCTAAGGCTATGGTTAAGCTGGTCATTGTACATAGCTAAGCTTTTATTCTCCATGCCATAACCATTCCAGCTGGATAACATTATAAGGATATTATGCAAAAAACCATAAGTATGATTCTGAGAAAGCAAGATGATCTAAAAGCTCAGATTCAGTTAGGTCTATGACTGGCAAATCCTTAATACTTACTTTTACCTCCTTCTAATGAGCAATTTTTAATTTATTTATTTTTTCTGCTAAGGAAAAAAGTACTGCTAGACCAAACTAAGTTAATACACCTTAAAATACCATTTTTTATCACACACAGAACTAAACCAACTTAATCTTAGTTCTCACTGTGATACTCAAAATGGGGTAAATTCATTAAGTTTCTATGAAGGATTAAACCCAAGCTTTCACCTCTCGCAGCCTAGTCTCTAACTCCAGCAGGCGGTTCTTGTCAGTGTGATCTTGGTGACTCATCTTTTCCAATTGTTCTTCTAATTTTCGATTCTGGGCCTCTAACTTTCCAGCTTGCGTTTCCAAGTAGAACTTCTGTTGCCTGAGCTCTGAAATCATCTCCTCTTGGGCTTTCCTGGTAGAAGAAAAGCACAAGTGATAAACCCAAAATGTCCTTAACATATGTCCTTTCACTGGAGTGAAGTAAGGAAGAATATACACGTTTCCTGTTGTGTAGAATAGTTAAGTTCATAGCTTAAATTCTATGTTCCAACTAAAAAAAAATAAATATAAAATTCAACTCTTTATTCCTGTTTGCAAAAGATACATGTACTAGTGTATTCATCAACATACGCCCAGAGCACTAAAGTCCCATGTTTGCTATTTGCAGAAAAATTAATCTTGTACATGGTAATCTATAGCAATACTTAAACGACAGTTCATTCTTCTCATTTCACCAATTCCTTGTTACATGTTACTCTAGACAGGAAAAATAAATGCTAAGAATAGTTGCTTTCACACAATATATCTCCATGAGATAAGAGAAACCCTATGGTTTAGGGTCTGGGGGGAGTGCAGTGTGTCAGCGGTGGTTTTTAAGTTGCAATGGACCTAGAACTTGACCTACATTGAAGTGAAGCTTTGTTGTGTCTGATCAAAGTCTTGATCTACAAAGTGAACAAAAATAATTACTTGTGCTAATAAGAATTTTGAGAGCTGGCAATGATTAATTATTACCATATGAATTTGAAATGGATACCCTCAAAAAAAAAAAAAAAGAAGGGGGGAAAAAGGTCTTTCTATATTATTTACAATTCCTGGAATCATTTTATCATGCATTGGAAAATTCTGCCTCATGGTGTGCTTTCTACTTAGAAGTCTCAGAAAGCTCTGCATATATTAATGAATTAATATTTTAAGAAGTTCACTGTGAGATAAGCTGTTATTAATCCTATCCCAGAGAAATTATGTGGGTTGCCTCAGATCAAATAGGAAGACTTAACAAAACTAAAAATAGAACTTAAGTCTTCTGACTCACATTTCTGTGCATTGCACACAAAACCACCCGTTCACCCTTTCTCTTGTTTTAGTTTACCTCCACAGATTATTGCCAGCCAGAACTGTCAAATGGTGTTATTTCACTTCCTACTGGGTACTGGGCTATCTTCTCCGGAACCTGATAATCATTAGCTTCCTCAGCTACTAATGAAACAAAAGCTAGCAGAGTTCCCCTCTCCGCCAAAGGGTTTAATCACTAGTTCTCCTCTTCAAACATGCTTAGATTAGCTGTAGCTTTTCTGGATTCAAAATACAGTCCAACAACAGATTTATACATTTTCACCACTACCATTCACAAAATCAGCACAAATTCATTAGCCATCTGCATGAATAATAAAGCAATTATCTGTTAAAAATGTTGTTAATTCTGTACTATCTTCCACCAATCCTGCAAAATTATATTAGTTGACAATGCATCTCACGAAGCTCTTACACCCAGTTCAGGACCAGTGACTGTGACACTAGACCCCGCATATGCTTCCCAGGTACACGCTGAGACACTACAGTTTTATTTCAGACTGAAGGTAAATTACAGCTTTTGCAGCCTCAAAAAACTTCCTGGGTGATTAACTGGAGGTCATCTGGACTAAATACAACTGGAGCATAAAGCAACGCAATTAAATTTCTCAGTTATTTCTGTGAATATTTTTGGCTGCTCAGGCTAAAATAACCTGCCAGATATTTGAAATACAACAAAAATTGGAGCCATTACATATCTGGAGGCATAATCACCACTGAAAAGGAAAAAAAACAAAGCATGTCTTTGCCAAAATTCATCCTTGCTTGGTTCTATTCAGTATTGTAGATGAATCTATCCAAGCGCTTCCCACAGAGACCCTACCTATCATTACATCCAGCAGTTGACACACACTGAAAACCTTTCTGTGGACAGCCAAAGCTGACAAATCTCTTAACTCAATAAATAAAAGCATATACTACCCTAGCCCTACCTTGCAGGATGTATCAAACAATCCATGCTTTTCCCTATAATTGAAGTAGAATGTCTTTAAATCTCTTATGAAGGAAAAGCATCATTATAAGGACACGAAATCTCAGCTAAAACCAAAAGCAAAATAAAGTTCAGGCAGACAGAAAGATATGAAAGATATGACACAGAAGATCTCCTATTACACAGTGATTCAAGATGACATTAGATCTTGGCCAGTAGTATACCTCCAACCACTCGACTGATTATTACACCAGTCATTATGAGAACTAAAGAAGCCAAAAAGGCAAGAGATATATATGCAAGTGCTATCTGGGTTAGGAAGGAACAAAAATGAATTGAAGCAGCATTATGAAGCTGAAACTGGGGTATCCCCTACTTCGAGTTACTTCTGCCCATTTCAGTAACAAAATATCTCACTCTCGCAATCGTCAGTTCAAAAACATACAGAAAACTTCTTGTCTTAAAAATCCTGCTTTCTTGTCTTCTCACTCATCAGGGCAGGATGGAACGTTTGTGAAAGAAAGGTATTTAATCTTTTCATTTTCAACACCATGTAACTGTCACAAGAACCAAGGAAAATACAAAATTATTAGCAGCATTTATGTTCAAAAAAGGATTATATGCTTCTACAGAGGTACTTTGGACATTAAAAACATTAGTATTTATTTAACTTGTTTGGTAAACTTGCACAAAGCAACAGCCCTAGGAAAGGCTCCAAAGTAAACATTGTAATGCAAACCAATTTTCCCAGTCATGTTTGAGGAAAGACAAAATAAGCAGTGAACCACAACTGTTTGAAGAACAAGCCTATCTTTGCATCAGTGAAAAACAAGCAGGGAGCACAGCAGGCTCCAAAAAAGATCCAGTTTTACATTAAGAGAACAGATCTTACCAATAAGTGTTCAGCAGTGACCAGTATGATTGCAATTGCTATACTTACATGTTCCTCTGGGTAAAAATACTGCTATTTGCTGCCAGTTTATTGGCCTCAGACAATTCCACTATTCTCTGCTCCAGTGACCTAATCTTCGAATCCATTGCATTGATCATCTGAAACACAGCAACGTGCCTTTGAGACTGCACAACAGAACTGATTATAAAAACAATGTTTTAAAAAAAAGTACCAACTTTTTCTAGAAGCAAAAAGAAGTAAGAGAAAACCGATCAAATGGCTAAAGGAGCATCACAGATGCAATTACTGGAGCTATTTACAACTGCTTTCTACTGCTTTAATATTAGGCGAAAGCAACCATTATATTATCAATGAACAAAATTATAAGTACGTGACAATCTATGTGGCTGCTTTTAAGGAAATATTATTGAAGATACCTTGAATTAAAAAAACATGTCTTTCAAAATTACTATTAATCAGAGGATTTCCTTCAAAAGAGACCAGCAGCACTACAAAACCTCAAACAAGATTGCTTGAAATCAGAGTCTTAAAAAGCTACTCTGAAAATGCTTTGATTTCCAATTAACTATACATACCGCCTTCTGTTCAGCAAGGACTTTACATTTCTCACGAGCTTCTTCTTCATGTCTTCTGAGCATATTCTCAAGTGCTTCCTTATCTGCAAGATCTTTCTTCATCTGATTTTCCAACACCTAAATGAAGACATTTCTTTTGTCTAAATTATATCTGTTTCACTGGGCAAAGGGCAAGCAGAAAGNAAAAATATGTGTTATGAATGTATGTCCAGAGCTTTAAATCAGTTGTTAAACTGAAGGTCTTTTCCTTCAAAGACAAGTTTTCATAGCCACGAAGTCTGGACACCACAGGATATTTTTTTACTGTTGCAGTTACAAACACCCATGTCCCCTTTCATCTCTTTGAACCTCTTTCACCTGGCTTCCCAATTCCTCCTACTAAACCCCATATCGTATGTCCCTGTAATGCACTGGCTCTCTTTTTCTTTAAGTCCTTTTTCCAATCCCTATTCTCTTTTCCAGTTTTTATGCCACCACTTCTCCTTTCCCAGCATCTATCTCTGATCATCCTGCTTTCTATCACTCCCCTCTCATTACTGATTCCCACATGCTCCGGTCTGCCAGGAAATCTTCTCACTTCTCTTTTTCTGCTTTGCATTTCTCCCATAGAAATTCCTCTCTCCTCTTAAATATTATATCCTCTCACATTTAAGCTGAAATATAGAATTAAAGTCCTAGGTAAACACACTAGATAAAGATTGCTGAAAACAGATTATGCTTATTAGAAGCAAAGATTCTTACAAAATGCATTTATTGGCTGATGTACTGCAGGTTCTTTGGAAAAATCCTTAGCCAGTGCACATACTCTTATTTCCCAATTTGTTTTTCCTAATTTTAGATGGTGTCTGTGGTTCTATTTCTGACTGTTTGTTAAAGTCTTATGCTACCCTGGAAAAGACAAAAACAAAGTGGGTGGTTTCTGTGGCTTCTTGGCAGATGTTACAGCTCCAAGAAGAGGGAATTTCAGAAACGCTCTCGTATTTGCTGAATTTAAACCTTACAGGTAGGCTGTGGGAATACTCTTAGAAAATCATCAGTAGGAACTGAAGGCTTTTTCAGGACGTGAGATCCAACAGCATCAAGAGTTATTTAGTAATAGTCAAGTTACAATCCTCAACTGCATTCCTATAGTTCTGATTTCAAAATGCTACCTTTTTTAATGCAGTGCTAAAGACAGGTAAGGTTACAAGGGCATGGACCAGAAGAAAAACTTAATCAGATTTCACTAAGCTCTCTGAACCAGTAGTGTTAAGCAAGAAGGCAATTCATAAGACAAAGCAATCAGAGCCTAAAGGCAACTGTATTTTCCCTGAACCCATTCTACCCACAAAAGCTTGCAGGAAGATGATAAGAAGGTATTTTTACTTTGAGTTTTTCCTCATAGAATTGTTCCTTCTGTTTCAGCTGCAACTCCAGGTGTTGTGCTGCAATCTGAGCCTCACGGTGCTTTTCTTCCAGCTCCTAAAAGCAGCAGAGATTCAAATTCAGCCACAAGAAATAATAGGTGCTGTCTGTATGTGTTACACAGATATCAAGCATTCATTCATTCTTTTTTAAGCTTCACACTATAAAAATCCCAAGACCAGGGCTGTTGTAGTAAAAAAACCCAACATTATGAGAGCTGCACATTATCAGTTTTAAGCTGTGCATATTGTTGCTGACCCAGCTACTGCTGAAGACAAAGATTTGTACTTTCACAGTGAGAATCTCCATTTCCCAGTAAAATATTCCCAATAATGGGCCAAGGACGTTTGTGAAAACAAGCAGTTATAAACACTTTATAGCTGCAGTGGCATTACAAGAAGTTCCGATCTATTTTTAACAAGATCTCTCACTTGTTTTCTCGCAGAAGACCTCAATAATGGAGCACTGCTCTCTATGCTTTTCATTTTACATTCATAGAGTGGGAATAGCATTTACTTTGCTATATTCCTCAGATGAATGTTGTCAGAATAACTATTTATAAATTGATTTGAAAATGAAAAGTGCAGGATGCAATATATATATGGTAGAACATACCAGAATATTTTTAACCTCTTCACTTCACATTTGTTAGTTTGAGCTATGCACAGTAAGGACTTAAATAATTTTGCATCTCAGAACTTCGTTGTTTATGCTGTCTGACGATCTTGTTCAGGATATATCTATAATCACCTTTCAACAGGACACCTCACAAGAGTTGAGCTTAGAACTTAATGCTCATTCATTGTCATCATTTGCCATTCCAACAATTTCCTTAGAAGAAGAGGCAGATCGAGGTCTGTCATTCACTACCACTGGATTGACCCTTGCGTAGACAAGTGCAGCTTTGGGATGCATCCACGTCTCCTCTCTGCCTTCATTACTGCATAGCACAGGAAAATTTCCTGATATTTCTACTTTAGCTCTTTTCTAGTCTTCCCTCATCTTGAAAACATACCAAGATTTTTTTGCTCCAGTAATTGCAACAGACCTCTTTTTACCAGAAGTGAGAATCAAAGAGGAGGTTCACCAAAAGTAGGTCATCTACAGTGCCTAGTACCCGACACTTCTGCAAGGAATGGAGATTGCTGCTTTTTGCAATTGAAATATGTCTCCCAGCAACAAGAGGGACAACTCACTTCCCCCAGAAGCCCACATGTTTCAGGTCCTGGCAGGGAATCAGACAACCAGATCAGCAGCAGCTTCAAAGCTACCAGCATCAGACTGCTCATATTGTAGCAGAAGCTTCACTAGTTTCTGCAGTGGCACTTAACAGCCAGTGTGGGCTTAAAAAGGTAATCTCTAACCATTCCAGTTCTTACTCCCTATTCTCTCTGTAGTGCTAACTTTGTTATTAGCATCATAGCAATGATTTAAACTTTCAAGCAGCAATAAGTAGCTTCTCTAACTTGCTTCATGCTTCTTATTCAACTCTCTACAGGCAGATAAGCAGGTAATTCTCAGGTACTGCTACATGAGTGTAGAGGAAACCAATGCCTTTATTCAACAATATCTACCTTATTCTATGCAATTCTGTATCATCAGCTCCCTTCCTGCCTTTCTGTACTTTCTATACCAAGAAAAGTCAAAAGTATTTGAAGATATCATCTTGAGAGAACAAACAGGGTAGAAGTGGAGAAAAAAGAAAACTGTTACCCTGTGCTCCCACATCAGAGCCGCAAGGGACTAAGAAAGACTCTGTAGGACTATTTCTTCAATGCCTGTTTGACTTTTTTTATCAGATACTTTTGTGACTCTCCAACGTTCTATCAGAACTCCATGGAAACTATCTATAAGAAGAGCTAAACATATCCCATGGTGTAAAACAATTAGCTGGTATTTCTGCATTCCCTTCCTGTTTTTGCTCTCCACAGAGAAAGTAATCAAAACCATGGAACAGTCTCCAAATATACACAAGAGGCTAATGAAACAATTTGGAGTTTTACACTATTTCTAAACATAAAGTTGGCTCTGTGCCCAGCAAAACCATAGTCTCCCACTTACCATGCACTCATGTTATCAAAACAATCGCAAGAAACAGCACTACTAAAAAACTGATTGTACCTTTTCTTGAGAGCACTGAGGCATTCTTAATGCTAAAGTCTGCAGATGCAGCCACTACCCAGAACAAGTATGTGTCTATGCTCAGGATTGCTACCAATAAAAAAGTAATCATTTTTCCTTATCATATTGACAACATGGAAAGAGAACTCATGAGAAACACAAAATTAATTTAATTATTCCACTATAAAATTATGCTTCCTGTCCCGAGGAAGTAAAAATATTACAAACACCCTCTGCTTGGTTCACTTAGACTGATGTACCAACTTGCTATAAAGATTTAATAGGTTAACAAGGAGAGAAACAAGAAATTGCTAACAGAGAAGGTATGTGGGTGAAAATGGATTCCTGACAAATATTATCTTTGGAGACGAACAGTTTAGATGACTAATTTCTCTCTGCTTCAAAATGTAAGCATTTCAAGTAGATCTGAGCACTAAATTCCTTTGCAATTTAGTTTAAAACCTAGGTATCAATGTTTTTATTGTTGCAGTATGCCATACTGAGAATATTTTACTTCTGAAATCATCATTTGGTAATTAATTTAAATATTACAAGCTGACTTAAAAGTGCTCCCACTGAGACAACTAGAATTTTAAAGTAGTATTAAAACTAAAGCTATTGAAGTCAGTTTGTAACTATAGGTGCAAATAGAATTTGAGCACTTAAGCCTTCTCCAGTATGACTAGTACAAGAAACAAGTCCCTTTATTCAACAACTTCCACCTTATTCAATGCAATTCTAGTCTTCCGTTCCTTTCCTATCCCTTTCTTACAAACTCTTACCCTTTATCTTTCATTTTCACCTCTGCTCACCAGAATTTTTTCTGCCATCTGTTGAATCTGTTGAGATTTAGTTTGAATATCTTCCTTTAGACGGTTTTCCCTCCGTTCCACAGTCTCTAATCTCTTCACCTGGTTCTCCAGAGAATGGCGCCGTTCCTGTAGAGCAATTATTAACGGCCATTTAGGCTAACCAACTCTGCATTATCACAAAGCAATGAGTAGTTTCTAGAAAAAATCAGCTGAAGCAGTCAATATATGCTTGTCTTTTATATTTGAAATCCTTATCATGCCTCAAATCCCTTATGCTAATCACATGCCCTTATTGACTTCTCACTGAAAATAAAAAGCCTCTCAGTTTTCTTCAAAGAAATACATGCTTTTAATTAAAAACGGATTAATGTCTAACATCACTTTCTTATGACTAGTTACTACAGGAATACAAGCTGTTCAGAGTCATCCAGATAAGGGTTCCTAAACTGAGGCACATTCCAGTAACTAATTTACTCCAGATAGACATTCTCCACTCACCTCTGCTTCAAGTAATTTCTTCTTCATGCTTTCATTAGAGTCTTCCCGATTCTGCAGTTTCTCTAACTCCTTCTCAGCTCTTTCCTTTGCTTGACGGATATTCTGAAGAAGCTCAGTTGCCTCTGAGCTAGCTTTCACAGCCTAAAGGTCCAAAGGCAGGGGGGGAGGTATTATAAGAAAAATACACTCACAAAAACTCGGTATATGAAAAGTTCATAACCTCAAGATGGTCAACTTTCTGAATAAAATTGCTACAGGACTTTGGCCTAGCAGTCTAAAATTATGGCCACCTCCAAACAGGTGCAGGAACGTACAAATTCTAATTTCTGTTACAGAAATCTTTTCTGTTTCATAAAAAAATTAAAATTCAGAAGATCTACATGTTTCTTGCTGTACTGCAAGTTTCTAATCGTCTCTATGGACTGAAAGTAAAGTCTACCCCCAGATTTCAAGTTCATGGAAAGAGCTCACAAAATACTCAACTAAAATAACCTGTTGTCTTATAGATAATTCCTTAGAATTAATGAAAAGAGAAAAGCGGAGGGGAGATTAAAACATGACTGTTTTGAAATATTAGAAGTACTATTTCTACATAGTTATGGCCTCCTATTCATATTCTAGATCACTAACCCTTGAAAAAGCCATCTCTCAGCAGGTGCCAAGTTTGAAAAGCTCTCTCAGGGGATTATTATGACCACCCCTTACTTTGCTGCTGAAAGATCCAAATAAGAGAAGTTCCCCTACTGTTCTTACAGTCCTTCAGCAACCTTTGCAAACCTTTCCTTCAGCAAACATTGCAAAGGTATTTTAATTCTTGTTCTGAACCCGTATCATTCAACATTTTTACTGTGAATAACTGAACTGGAAAGTGATTTTGCAATTAAAACAGAGTATACTGAGAGACTAAATTAAGCCCAATATATATTTTACTAGTGAACTAAAAATATCTGAACCCTGTCTTCGGAAGCAAGGGACCAGTGTGTTGCATACAGCATGCCCAAACTGGCCTTTTAAATTAGAATTTCTCCACGCTACTCCATTCCTGACTCAGCTCCATTTGTAAAAATAAACACTGTTGACATGTCTCAAGAGCCGAAAGCATATTGAGAACACCAATGATTTCAGATACCAGTTCCCACCCCCTTTTCCTTATCATCGCCCATGCTATGACTAATACTATTTTTGAGGATCAAACAAAGTGCATCCCTCCTCTGCATTAAGGTTTCACTGGAAAATCTCGTGGAAGATTCACTTTCACCACCCAGGCATTACCTTTGTCAGCTTTTCCTGCAGCTCCTGGATTTTGGCCTGCTGCTCTGTATTGATCTACAGTTAAATGAAAAGAGGGGGGCAAAGAGTGTCATAAAAAAACAAAAAGGAAAACATGCTCTCTCCATATTTATTTTAATTTACTTCCCAAAAATCTTTTGTTTCTCCCTATAAATTCCAACACACCAAAATGTTCCTTGGCAAATCTACTCCCATTTTACTAACTTCTGGTTGGTTTCGTATTTTGGTCACCAAGTAAATTGTTCAGTGTGAGAATACTCAGAATTCTTTTTATTTTTTCATTTGCTATTCTTTATTTATAAAGAAAACCGTTATGTATCACTAACCTAACTCCAAACTCAGATTACACATAATGGCCTGTCCTTGCCTAGCTTCTGAACACAATCCATTAAGAACAGGATATCCAGACCCAGGAAGCAAACTCCAGGACATTGAAGTAGCATACCTTCTCCAATTTGCAATACAAGTCTCCTGATTCATTTTTCCCTTGATCTTTAACCTGTAACTTAAATACAAAATATATAAAAGTCTCAGGAAAAGTTGTAGTACACTCATCACCTCATGCAATTTAAACATAAGCAGTTACACAAAACGTAAGTTACATTATTTGCATGTACAATTGAAGACACTTTGTATTGCTTGTACAAATGACGCTAATCCTTAGAGGGGACACACACAACTTGTGTGTGTGTGAAACAGCACTAGAAATTCAAGCCCCCCTCTCCCATGAAGCCTAAACTACCTTTTGCAATTTGTTGTGACATTCAGTAGCTTTACGTTTGAATTCTTCAGCTGCCAGTCGGGACTCTCTCAACTCCGATTCATAAAGATCACTACGCCTGCGAGCTGAAATAAGATCCTCTTCTAATTGATTCATCATCAACCTCATTTCTTCTACTTGAGCTTGATACTCCTGTAGTTGTGGTGGAAGGAAAAGGTATTACATTTTAGAGGCAACAAGGGAAATAATTGGAGCAACAGATCCCGGAATACTGATTGCAGGCAAGAGGAGCATTTAAGAACATGTGGAAGAAAACTAACACACAAAATAAAACAATAATAGCTAAATAATATAACATATCCATGGTATTCTGGTTTGAGGCTTGACATTTTCAAGTCAGTATCTCAGAAAGTCAAAACATTGACTTTTTGAGAGTGGCTTCACTGCAGAAACACACACATACATCTACATACAAATGTTAAAAATTACTTACATTTCTAATTTCTGAAACAGAAACGTGCCTTTGAGTTGATGTCTCTACTAAATGCCCAGATGCTCCCTCAAGATATATTTTCTCAGGCTGATAACATGACAATTACCACAGATCTGCACAGCTTGGGTGAAAGGAAAGAAGGAGAAGCAGAGGGGTAGCACACTGTGGCTTCTAGCCATCAGTTATTTTCTCTTGACAGAGGTAAAAAGAATCATATTCCTATGTATGGGAGACAACCTAAAATCAAATATTCACTTGCAAAAACTGCCTAAAAATCACATTGCCAATAGAAGATATTTGCCTATATAGGCAGAAATAAGGATTCCCCATGCAGGACACTACAAGATAGAGCATTTGGATGGGGAAGGTGGGACAAGAAAAGAACGTTTGAATTGACTATCTCAATGAGACTGGGTATTCAAACTGAGACTAGCTTGTGAGATGTCTTCTTGTATCTTCACAGGAAAAAAAAGAATTTAATTCTGTTTATGTAGCATTCATTAAGTCCTGTAAGTATATATTTTATAAAATTACTCAAAACAAAAAAAAGCCCACAAAAAAGTTGTTTTTATGAAGCTGAGAATGAGTAGAAAACATGCACATCAAGAGCTAGCAAAAAAGACTATGAAGGACTGACAGTGGGGGAGTCTATCTTTCTTTCCATTTTAATATCTTACAGTATGCCTGACTACCCCCATATTCAAAAGAGTAACTGTCTCATGACAAAATCAGGTTTGTCATCACTCCTTCCAGCCAGCCAGCTGTCTTTAGTTAGACAAGTGATCGCATGAACACTGACCCTAATGTCAGCCTGTGATTCTCGAGCAAAATGGAGAGCTTACGCTGATATTTAAAGAAGCTGGGCCTTTAACAGATTGCTTTACTGTGGAGAACAGGGCAGAATGGCTCTTTGGTTTGTAATTCCCAAATTGGTTCTCCATTTTGTAAGGCAGACAGGGGACCTACTCTCTCTTTTCAGTTAGTTTCTCTATGGATGATCTTGTTTTCTTGCTGGAAAGAATTAGAGCCTTTTTATAGTACGTGAGCATACGTTAACTCAAATATTTGTTTCATACAAAGATGTTTGTGAATAAAAAAGGCAGAATGGTTTGAAGGAATACATATTCTGCTAAGAAATCATAATTTGTTAAGACTTCCTAAAATACTTGGCTTTTATATCAGCAAACACTTGACCAAAGAATCACAGGTATGACTACAGCTGCCACTGTGAAAACTAGTATTTGGGAAAGGAGAAAATGGGGAAGGAGAAGAGAAGGAAGAAGAGGAGATAATTAGTAATATTTCAGCTTTTTCTTGTTTCTTGACATTTGCAAGACTATCTTTGAATAAATCTCACGGTCAGGTCAGAGGAACAGGCCACATCATTCAAGGAGACACAGAACAGTACCTCTTGCATATGCATTGGTCATAGTTTTAAAACTATCACGATGTACTTAAGAGCATATTAATGGACAGGCAAAGCTCAAGGCATATACCTGAAGAAAATCACATTAGGGTAGCTGCATACAAATGAGCAGGCCTTTCAAAAAATATAGATTCTGATTTTTTGCAAGTTCATCCATTCATATGGGTCTTCATCAAGTAACGACCAGAACGGAGATTTAGTTAAAAAAAACCAACCAAACAAACAAAAAAACCCAGAAAAACTGAAACCCAAACAAAAAGCAAACACACACCCCAAACCAAGAAGCCCACAAACCCACCACGCTCTTCTATTCAAGTACCTGGGGTTAAACTGAACCTACAGTCTTGCCCTGAAAATACCGAATGCCTAATTATTGGGTTTTGAAGATTCTGATTGACTGCTAATTTTACTGGCTCTCTCTCGAGTTTCATGTTTTCAACAGCAAAACTCTAAGTGTCTCTTCCATCTCACCTCACAGCTCCGGCTGACTTAAAAATAATGATCCAAGTCTTTAACGGCTCAGGTCCACTTGCTGGAATGAGTCAGCAAAAACTTCTCTGCATATTTTGTTGCACTGTCCTTGCACATGGGTTTCAGATAGCTCAGAAGACCCCCCCCCCAGATCTGAAAGTCAACAGGATATTACAGATCCATTTGTTGACCCAAGCAGCATTTTTACATCATTGTGAATCTTCACAAGCCAAATTAAAAGACTCTGGGACAAAATATTTGATGAAAAATTACTTGCATTATTTTTCATCTGTGCTGCCTAAGAATCTATTGATATTTATCATTGCCAAAAAACATACCACATTTCAGTATCTAAAGCAACTCTGCTGCCGAAACACCAAAACACAGAGTACTGAGCTTTAGCTCCCTTGTATTACATAAAAGAGCAATCCAGAAAAATGCTGTAGAGAAGTCTATGGAGGCCTGCTACATCCAGAGGGTTGTTTTTGCATTTCATTACTTTTTACATAAGAGCTGCTCATGTCTGGAGAATTATTACCAAGGTTTCTGGGCTTCCTTGTCTCAAACACTATGAAATTAGTCAGTTAATGTTTGTTAAGTGCTCTGAAGATGAAAAACAACAGATAATTGCAAAGAATTGTTTGAACACCATGGCAAATTTCGATTTCTTTTTCTCAATGCAGTATGTTGCTATTAATTCATAAAACTGAATAGGTTCTGTCTTGTAGACCACTTTAAGTCCTAAAAATGTCCACATCCGTCACCATATTTTCATTTAATTTTGACATTTTTTTCCTTTATGAACAATTGTACATGTACAAGTACATTAATGAATTTTCAGCATTCTTCCGGTGGAAAAAAATTATGAACATCTATTTGCAAATAGGTTAAATTAGGAAAAGAATAGTTAGGCAACACAGATTACATTTTGAAAGATTATTAAACATTTCAAATGTCCAGATATGAGAAGGGGGAGGCCAGGGGGGGACAAAACCACAAAATTAAGATTAGCTCGGTTCTCTCCCAGGTGAAGATTCATGACCTTGTGGGATTTGCATAGCTTGACCATTTACAATGGATAGTTCATTTTATTATATTGCTTATTACCAAAGCATCACAACATTCTCCTAAGAGGATTTTATAGAAAAACTACCTTCAGGACTAGCAAAAGAAAAACTTGGAGTTTGTGCTTACTTGCAATATACACAAAAGTATCATTTTGTTGCTTCCCCTTTTGTTTAAGAAACCATATGAAAACACACAGATTGGGAATCATCACAGCCTACCAACATAAAACCTAATCCTGGAAACAGAGACAGAATATGCCAAGAGTGCCTATTTGTAGATAGCCACTCTGCTCCCCGGAGAAGCAGGTATACCTGTTCTTTGATCTCTTGCAATTTTCGGCTTTGCTCTCTGATATCATGAAGTAGCTGTAGTGCCTTATCATCTTCCTGAGACACCTCCATCCGTGCCTGCTCCAGGCTTCGCTTTAAGCTCTGCAGAAAGCAAAATGTTCAAGACACAGTCTTTGGCTTTTCAGATGGCTGTATAATAAAGGTCTTCAGCTATACCAATGCCTCCTTGACTGCAGTGAGGCATCAAAAAACCCGAGGCACCAATGATGGAACCCTAAAGAAATTCATGGCCAGTGCTGCTTCTGTCTGGCTAGAAACAGCCCACTTTACAAACACTGTTTACTACACTGAAATCTTAGTGCAAATCTCTACTTTGTCACATCAGGTTTAGAGACAAAAACCAAACAGAGATCACAAAAGGCATCCATCATTGACAGCATTTATCTATATTTTATCTACCACTATTAATTCACAACCTAGATACAATCCTTCAACTTCATGTTACTAACAGGCCTACTCATTTTTCTTGTTGCTGTTAAGTGAGTTAAATCCTTTAATCACCATTAAACTTCTATAAAGAACAGAAGAGCTGCTTCTGTATCTCACCACATACCTTACCTGCAAATTTTAACAGAGCAGTAGTCCTCCTATCAACTGTATATTATTCTTGAACCGAAAGACACAAACTTCATTTTATTTATTTACCCTAGTAGCATCTGGTATAGGAAAATCACTCAGCCTTGTTTTAAGATCTGCTTCCCAACAAACCAACCCATGAGAAATGCTTTTCAATTCTCTGATACAGAGTATTATCTGTATTTTTGTCCTTGGTGCAAGAGAGGAAACAGACTATTATATCCAACTGAAAATATTAAGAGTATTAACTAGAATGAAAAGATCCTCGCTGGAATCTTGCCAGGACAACTGTGCAGGCATTCCAGCTCCCATGAAAAATGCCAAATGATCTTTGAAGACACAGTTTTAAGGCCTCATTTTTATCTTCTCTCTGAAAAATAGCACCTGTCCTAGCATCATCCCTGACATTATCCTGGGGAACTGGATCAGTCTGAACTCAGAATACCACAGATGGAGGCAACACCATGGTTTACTAATCCTCTAATTTGTCCCTGAAGATTTCTGTCTAGGTATTGATTAGGCCTCATCCTCCTCTGGCTAAGAAACCTTCAAGAAGTTAAACTCAAGCGTGCTCTAGCACAGCCTGTGAGACAAACATCACAAATAGTTTCAGCAAGACCAGGAAAGTAGTTATTCCTGTATGTTCTAAGCACATGACCATGAAACAAAGTCTGAATCACACAAGCCTCTGCAAACAGGGGACCCCCTCTCAGGGGTCCATAATCCACAGATATGCTCTCACATACTATTTTCTCTCCATCAAGTACCCCACTGAAACCATGATGGAAGAGAAAGGCAAAGACCACCAGATTTCAAGCCTTCAGAGCTGAAACGACTGGTGTAAGGGCTCACACTGCATTCTGTGATATAGGTGGCCAGGTCCTGCTCCAGGAGGGATCGCTGGGTCTCAGAGGCTTTCAGTTCCACCTCCTTTTGGCTAAGTACAGCCTCCACCTCTGACACTCTCCGGTGCAACCGCGTCATTTCCTGCTCCATCTGCAATAAATATCAAGAGGTTATAAAGGGGGCTTCAAAAGCTTTGCTAACTGCTACTTTCAGAGCTCTGTTTGTAAGGAATTTGTCTCCAAGAGACTTCTAGCTATATTTCTCCAAATGGTGTTTAAATTCCGATACCATTGTCTCTGCTCCAGGAATGCACAGTTCTTCTTAAGGACAAGTAGTAAGTCTAAGTCACCCCATTCATTCAAGCTGCTTGTTCATATTCAGTCATTCTTCGAACCCCAGTTAGCAAAGAAGACACAATCATTTTTCACCTGACTTGCAGAGATGGATCACTTTAACCTTATCCCAAATCCATGCTGGACCACAAGATGGTTTCCCCCCATCTCCTTGTCAGGAGCAAATGGTCAAATCCAGAACAGAGCAGGGAGAAAAGTAATCGAACTCTCATAAAAGTCTCAAACAAGCAGTAAGTTTTAAAAGACTCCACCGGATTCCCTTTATTGGAGCACAGCAACTGTTATAAGATGTTCACCATAACCAGTGACGTGACAACAGTTATGCAAGTAGAAGCTGATGAGTTAGGAGGAGAACCTCAGAACAGTACTGCTGTAATTGTGCGTGTGATGAAGAGGCACGGCCTGCAGGAAGAAGCAGTTGTCTATCACGCTGTTTAAAATCCAGAGCCGCTTCTTGTTAAGATAAAAGTATCTAGAGCAACAGCATGGCCTAAATTCATCTCCCTTGGTACTGGACAGGAAGCCACCTCACTGAAGGAAAAGCACTTTGCCCACCACGAGTCTGGATGATCAGCAGCATCTGACAGATCCCTGGACATACAGTGGTTGCAGATTCCTGGAGCAATGGAGATGGCCAATCGCATAAATAAATACCTTGTGACACTTGTCCTGGACCTCTTGGAGTTCTTTGCTCTTGAGAAGAAGTTTCTTTTCCATGGAGCTGACCTTGGCTGGAGAATCCACACTTGAAAAAACAGATCTAAAAGAGCAAAGCCAAACAGCACATGAATACAGGTAACAGGTACAGAAATCTGCACTTATGCAGCCTTGACAAAGTCATTGGGTACTTACTCATACCAGGATAAAAGAAAGGTCCAGCAACCACAGCCTAACAGCCATCATTTCAGACCAAACATACAGTAAAATCTGGTGACAGTGTATCATTATTAAATAGCCCACGTGTACTTCTAGTTACAATATTAATATTTCCCATCAGCTATGGAAATGTCAGAATGCAAAACAATAAATCACAGAAACGTTTTTGCACAACTTGTAGGGATTTATAAGCGTAACAAAAACAAAGCATAAAGTCGACATAACCATTTGGAAAGATAACAAATTTTCAGAGAACTACTTTTTATTTTGTCCTTTATTTTTAAACAGATTTTTAAATTATCATCAAAGTACAAAAGCCCTAAAAACTTTAGCATGTCATAATCTGCACCACAGGAAGAAGCATTTAACATCCTTAGTTTCCTTCTGTGAATCAAAATTAAACTGAAACTTTCCTAACCCAATTCATATGATCCCTACAAACTCAAAATCAATATCAATATGATTAGTCACACTGCAGAACTTCAGAGTTCCACTTATAAGTAATTTCTTTCGTGAGACACAACTTAACTGTACTATTCAAAATAATTTGACTCCAGAAACCTGGGGAAAATATTTACAAGTTCTTAAGCTTTCTGTCTAATTGGGACTCAACATTTAAGAAGTTTACAATTTCTGTTAAGTCTAAATTCATTACAGAAAAGGATAGGAAGCCACTCAATGTTTTGGGGCATATTTTTAGTCTTTGCAGTCTTAAATATGTAATTTGCAACCAAAAAATTAAGTACGCACATCAAAACATAATTTTAAAAATCAGATTCTCCCTCGCATAAAATGATTCAAACTAGATATTGAAGCAGTTAATGATGGAACCAGTGTTAACGGATAGATGAAAACGCCGAAGCACAATGAAGGTGCTAATAAAAGATCATACAGTCTGCCCACACATTGCTTTCTGCTTCTCCTGGCCACAGTTTGGTATGCAGCCAGTTATCCCCATGGAGAGAAACGAGCTTTGAGCAGCTCTCTGCATATAGCCATACACCCACACACAGCAGCACAGTCTCTTCTTAACACCAAGGAAAGTTTGATTCCATCACCACCATTTTCTGAGAAAAATCTACTCCTTAAACCAAATAGACATGCAGGATAGTCACCAAAAAATCAAAAAAGACATGGGTTTTTATGAAAAAGCTGCAGCAACATATATTGATCAGAATAGATCTTCAGTACCACCATCTCAAGCAGTCATTAGGAAACACTGTTTTGATATGAGCAAACAAACATAGCAAAATCCACCAATTCTGCCTTGAAAGGACAAATATTAATATTTCTTCATAAACCGGATGTGGAAAAACTTGGAAGAAAGAATCCTGCATGTCAGCATTACAGATATGATCAGGACTTAATAAAAAAGACATGTTAAAAGTGATTTCCTTTAGTCCTGGTCCAATCAATCTGATCCACCAGATTATCATATTTAAAATTCAATTTATAAAGCATGTCTATACTCCTACAGAGAAAAGGCAACCATCTGAGAAAGATGCATATTAAATCCCCTAACAGCTGGGTGTACAAACAAGGCTAAAAATGAATAGTTGAGAAAAGCAGTCTAAAAATACAAATTAAAGCTCACATTAACTAAAAAAGACACTAAGGAATCTGCTTTAAAATGTTAATCAAATATATGTAAATAGCTGCAAATGTGTACTGAGATCTGTACTGAGTCTGAACATCTTTTTGTAATAAAAATTTAGCTTTACAGGTCTGAATTGTACTGGCTAAAGCAATTATTTTCTCATTTTTTTTAATTATACTTTCAACATTAGCCATCACCTTTTTACTTTTCTTCTTTTCAAATCTGAGGCAATACCTAAGAAAAGTCTAGCCAGTTCCCACAGACCTGCTTTTATTTGCTCCTTCTATTTCACCTCCCCAGCGAGGCTCATTTTATTTGTTATTTTTGCCTATTTATTTTATTTGCTATTAAAACAATTGGAGTCTAACATCACAGGCACCATTTTGCATTTCAAAAATTTCTCCTAGCCAGCCAGCTTAGAGCATCCATATGCACTGCAACCCTGGAAGTAACAGGAAGGCTTCGGGCAAGAGGATAGTGAGCTCTGCACAGCCACCTTCTTCAGCCAGGAGGGATGGGACGGGACAGAGCACAGAGACTCCCACCAAGCCCAGTCTGAATCTCATTAGGTGACTGTAGAGGGAGCTGCTCCTCAGGGTTGGTGTCAGTTTTGTAAGGAAAGAGAAGCCTACAAACTAGAACTACAATCTTTCTTCCTCATCCCTGTCCAAAGGGAGGAAGAAATTCCTTAAAAATATATGTGCTGGTGAGACGATGATTTTCCTGCCGTCGAAAGAGCACATCTTATCCCCAAGGGAAGCTGATTTCAGTTAGCCCTCAACACACAGTTTTTAAGAGACGTCCTTTCCCAGTAATGCTTTCCTGTGTACAAATTATATTAGAACAACTTCATGAACATCCATACAACCTTCAAAGTATCAGAAAGGGGGCAGACAGAGGAAATCAAAAGAAATGGAATACCAACTAATCTAATAAGCCTTGTCATGGTGATATAAGCTCTCATCACAGCATGACAAGGTGGAAAATACCCACACTGCCGGGGCACTTACATTCTTCCTCAGTCAGCATCATCTCAGAAATTAAACATATTCAATCCAACATCAAAAGCCATGATGCAAAGCTATCGTTCAGCTTGGTACCGTCGCAGAACATTCCATTTAGTTAACTGCTACATCCGGATCAATTCTCTTAGCACAACAGAGCAGTTTCTGCTGTTTCCTCTGAAGTGTGAAAAAAAAGATTAACAAAAGGTAACCAGCATACATCAACAAGAAAATTCCAATAAAAGATTAAAAATACCCCAAAGTCAAGCCTATAGTACCAAGTGCTGATAGCACTAGCTGTGCCAATTTACTTTCAAAAGAAGCACTGCCTGCATGACTAAAAACCAAGTTAACTTAGAGCTGACTAGCTAGTGATTTCACAGCTAGATCAGCAACAGCTTCGACCAGCACAATTATCCAAAATGGTGCTAGTTGTGTAAAAGCTCCTCCAGTCTTAACGTGGCTGAGATGAAGAAGAAAAAAGTCTTAGTATGGGAAAAGCTGTAAGATGATTCTGAGGTATCGAATTCGTATCTTAAACTCTCTCGTGTATCATACCTCATACCTTCCTTTGTCCTTTCATGCCGCTGATAAACCCCCAACTCACCTGTGCTTCTTCCTTCTCACAACGACTAACACCATCTGTCCTAATCCTGGCCCCCACACAACATGCCTATAATCTCATCCCCCGTCCCTCATGCTCTATTCCTTTTAGCATTATACTCATCTGTACCTTCCACCCCCTCGTAAATGCTTGCTCAGGCCTAAAAAAAAACCAACCAAAAACAAACAGTGATACCATCAATCTGTGAATAGAGCTAGCTGAAGCAAAGCGTATTTTTGGTACGCTCATCCTCTGCTTCCTCTTTAATCTATCTTTGGTGAAAGAGTTTACCAGAACCCGACAAACTGTTGGAAGAACGCCGGAGTCCTTCTTTTTAGAAGAATGGCCCATTTTAACTCTCAGTATTTTATAATGACAATCATGAATCCGTATCAAATTTTTAAATGCTAATAATTTTTTTAAATCTTGAAAAATACCATTCCTTAGGAACTTCTGTCCTTAGGACAGAAAAGATTTAGACCATCTCCCAAAGCCTCACAGATCAAAATTCAAGAATTACTAGGATTACATCTATTATATTCTGATAGATAGTTTTAAAAAAACCTAATACCAGCAACTGAGATTTGGTACTAGTCCCACTGTCAGCCTTGCCGGTGAATATCTCTCTAGGTTCTGGTTTAGCACAAATTTTGTATTAACCTAAGTTTTGTATCAGAAGTAGTCAGGCCCCTTTAGGTCCTTACTCCAGTCTAAAAGAGGACTGAGGCAGGCAAAAAACTACATTCTAATCAATTTTTTCAATTGGGTATTTATTTTTATTAGATATTTTGGTATATTTGGTTAGCCCTAGATTTATAATGTATTTATCTTATGCCTTAGGGTTTCTGCTAGTCACTTGCAAAGGACAAGAAGAATTTTTTCACCACTTGATGCATATTTCTGGCATCTAAGGGTATTTCTCATTTGTTCTAAGCACTGGAGATCAGCCACAGTTAGGGACAGGAAGTAAGATGGGGCTGGCTTTTAATGGAATTAAACTCTCAGTCGCCTGTTATCTTGTCACAGTCACACGCTCACAGCCAAATCAGCAGCCAGATTTGCAGTCAGACAGGCATTTCTCCCCCAAATCAAGGATTCAGAGGCCATGCTGGGAGTTAGCTGGTCCTCCCCTGCAGCCTGATCTCAGTTCTTAGAACCATGTAGGAAATTTATTTAACAAACACTTTGGTAGTGCAGGAACCTATGACATAAGCAATGCCCTTGATTTTCCTGGCTGCTTTCTACAACACATCATTGTCATGCCTTTCCCTCTTTTTTGATAGATCTTACATGTGTTACAGGGTCACAAATTCTTCCCAAAACTTATGATATGGGACAACATACAGAACATTTTCCTTCAGTGGACCTTCTAAATGACATACCGACTACATAATTTCTGGCAACAGGTCTAAGTGACTTAGGTGAACCCTTCTAACACTAAGTCGTTGGGAGAAAGAGGAGAATGGAAAAGAGAACTTCTGTTATCCTTCTTCTGTGCAATTTTTTTGAACTGTTCTTTCTCTGAAGAATTTGAAATTCCTAGCTCAGCTATGGCTTCTTACTGTCCAGTGAACAAGGGCAAGAGTATAACCCTAATTTCGGAGCTTGACAGCCCTCAAATTAAAAGCAATGAAAGTTTCAAGGACTATGTTAATGGCACTCTGCAGTTGCCTGGCCTAACTGTGAGCAGCACTAGAGGCATTAGAGCTCTTATGCTGCAGACACAGGAAAACAGATCTGCATCACTTAGCAACCATAAGGGTTAGACTTTCGGAGGAAAGATTTTAAGAAGAAAATTTCTGGACTGGCAAACTTGATTATCTAGGATGTTCCAGAGGAGACATCCCAAGATTCACAACAGATAAGCCTGCCCCCCATTTACTGTTCTCTTCCTCATCTAGGATTTGATATTCAAGGTAGTGTGGACTGAAATAGTACTTCCTCAAGTAAAACATGCACCACACAATATTTCATAAGTAAGAAGTTATCTTTATGACCCAGTGTTGCAGTGATATTGAGAATAAACTAGTCACTGCATTATTTAAATACAGAATTTTCAAGTCTCCACACTCTTTGCAATATTTAAATCCCCTTCTTAGAACAAAATGCAAGTATTTACTGCTAAAAATATCAAAGTGCATTCATCTGAGTTCCCATTCAAAAAAAGAAACCACTAAGATCTACTTAATTTTCCCCCAAATAATTTTAAGGTAAGTCCATGATGTCTTTCTGTTCCAGCTCGGGAAAAAACAGGCCACGCCAAGCAGAAATTCTACTTCATTCAAAATTTCTCCAGAGCATATTTTGCCACATCCCTTCTCACCTATTACCAAAATCCAAATGTAACTTCAACACTTTGGTACTAGCTCCACAAAGAAAGCATATCAATCCATCTGCTATATGAATATTACTTTTCAGCCTTCAACCTCCTGCACAGTTACACGACTGCTCCTGAGACTCTGCCTCACGCTCCTCTTCAGTGTTAGTCCTCGGCTCCAATTACATATACGTTTTTACCATCCATCTATGGTCACTGTTGAGCCTCTTCTGACTGTTACATGAATGATCATGTAGCCTTGATAGACGGATTGCAGTTCCCCCAGCAGAAAAGCTAACACCATAAGTTATTTCACTTCTAAATCAAGATAGATTTTCACCCCAGATATCTACAGATATAACATTCAATTTTTCTAATTCTGATTATAATATTAGATCATTTCACCAAAAGAATACTTTTTTGGTTGCTATGTCCTCTCCCTTCCTTCCTCTTATGTCGTAAAAGCAACTCAGCCGAGGAGGGACAATCAAAGATTCCCTTTTTATTACTGGCACAACCATCATATAACCTTGATTCACAGTGTGGGCAAGATCAAAGATGTCAAGAGTATCACCAGATTTGGTTACACGCTTACCGCAGAGGAATTATCACAATCAATATGACCAAAATAAAAAAAAAACAAAACAATTAGACAGATTGACAACGAAGTCCCTTAAGGGAACTCACTAGCAGCAATGAACGACAGTTGACACAAAAACACAGTGTCTTAGTGCATTGAGTCATTAACCCAGCTAAAGCCATTGCATTCCTGAGAGGCCTCATGATACTGAGGTAAGGACTTCTCAACTTAATGTACTGCACTAATACTTTTTCAATAGCTCTGTCATCAGAAACTAACCACCTACCACATCAAATGGTTTATACCATACTATTTATATGCTGCTTTTTCACCGACTCCATTCGCATAGAAAGCATGTTGTCTTTTAATTGAAAAACATTTTTTCTAGATCTTTACCTCCCTCCACAAACATACACCCTGCATACTTCATCTGAATCTCCAGTTTCTTAACACACAACACAGCAATGTCCAGTCTTCGTATTTAACTTGACCCAACAGCACACAGCCAGCTGCCCTGAAGCTCCTTCTCTTGTTCACTGACCCATCACTGCACATTCCCAGATTAGTGGAGCTCCATTTCTGTGGATCACTGGTTCAGCCTTACACATCCCCAGCACTTGGTGCCCACTCTCTGACCCAATAAAATGACAGCCCCCCTGTTTTTCCATCTCTGAACTCCTTAGTGTTCTCCTTCATCCAGGGATCTGCAATACCAGAAATGCAATCACCTACTGCTCCCTGGTTAACGGTAACAACTAATTCAAAGTATTTGAACAACAATTTTAACAATAACTGTTTTAGAATCGGTCTTTCCATTCCCTTTCCTCCCCCTCATCCCAGAAATAATCACAGAATGGTAGGACATGCACAAGCCACAGCAGCAACAGATAAAGCAGAATCTGGCAGCTTCCCTAAAGCAAAGTAGAGGCCAGTTAAAACAGCTTTTCCCCCCACACACCATCCTCACTGTAACAAACCTTTGCATTTTCCCAACGGTCCTATCCTCCTAAGCTGTAATTCCTACTTACTCTGATCTGAGGATCCCTAATGCCTTGATGAATGAAAACCCCACAAACGGCAAATCTTCGCCGGAGAAGCCTGCTGGGTTCAACTGGCACGTAGAAGATAAAACCCGCGAATTCTTCTCTGGTTCATCAAAATTTGAGGTGTCATCATCAGACTTGAGAGTAGGAACGAAGGGGGGAGGAGCTGGTGAGAAAAGCAAGAAGAAAAAGACAAAATTCAGCTACAGTTCACTCTGCAACAGTCTCACTCATTCAGTGCTTGCAATGGCACTGCAGCTCCTGCTTTTAATCTTGCTAACACAAGCAGACCGAGCTGCTGCTCTCAAATCGTATTACAGCAACAAGAGATTAACCCTTAAACTACCAACATGGCTACCACTCTGCAGGCAGAACGTCTCCCACACTGATTAAACTGGCTTTTGGGTTGGGGATCTGGGATTGTTGGCTTTGAGGTATGTTTTTTTCAGGTTAGGGTTTGGGGGTTTTTTTAAACATATACATTGAATCAAATCAAAGCACCAGGCTAAGAAAATTATTACTGTAATATAGCTAAAAGTAATTCAATTTGGATTCATCCAGAAAAAGAAAATGTCTCCAACCTATCCAATTAGTGACACTACATGAGAACATAGCCTGATCCTTTGCTAGTCAGCTAAGGGATATATCTACCCTTAAATGCTACCAAGCATCTTCCCTGCATGGGCTTCTCATCAACAGCAAACTGGTCTTTCTCCTTGAAGATTCTAATAAACTATAGCTACTAGGAGCTAATTGGTCTTTAGGAAGGGAAGAAATATCAGAAAGATTTTATTTCTCTAAAAGAGCTTGCTAAAGATCTGGAATTCTTGTTGGGACACCACTGCAGTCTGGCTCTGATACAATCAGCTCTGAAGAGAGGTATAAATAGCAGGAATAACAATGTATTCCTTACTATAATTTCTAAATACGTACCACCTTACTTGTTAGGCAGTTGTTTAATTTTGACTGATTCTCTCGTGTTTGCTTCAGTTTAATTAACCAAGAGAACAAAAGAACAAGTTCTTCTCAATGATGTGCAGCACCCGAGCTACCTGCTGGCTTGGCTACGTGTGCGAAAGGAATGAATGCAAAAGCCTGCTGTGCCATTCCTACCTCATTAAATCCCAGTTTTTACCAGGTTTCTTTCTTTATTTATTTCATTACTCAGGTCCTCACTCACTGCAAAACTACTAATTTTTTTGCTTTATAAAGGAGACAGCTCTTCAGTCAGCAACTAGAACACAGCCCATTGTCACAAGCTGATGGAAGTGTAGTGTGCTAAAACCGTTACCATGGATCCAGTATAGATCTCCTGTAGCTGAAGGGCTGATGAGAATTGAAGAACCGGGAACAAACATCCCAACCCCTGCAGTGCAGGCTCCCTGCTCCTGGCTCCCTGCACGCTCGGAGTTTAACCCTACCTGCCTGCATTCGTGACAGATGCTGATGCTTATCTGACTGACACAGGCAGAATGAGTCACGGCTGGAGCTTGCTAGCTCCCTCTAGGTTGCCAAAGCCTTTCACAGCCGCTTTTTAACTCTTAATTCTCTAGGCAAACGTACACTTAAACTACCCACTGGACCAGCATTGATAGCCCCCTCTCCCAAAATATAAAAAAAAATCTGCCTGTATAAACCATGAAATTCCAACTACCCATGCAGGCTTTGTTAGCAGCTCCCCAAGGAGCCGTTCTGACGCTGGTCTCCAGCAGGGCAGCGAGGAGAAATTCCATGAAGCAGCTAGGATGCTGCTCACGTACAGGAGTCCCAAGTACATTAGAATGAGATAAATGGGCAAAATACACAAATTAAAACGGTTCTGTAGTAAGCAGTTTTACTTACTGGCTCCAGAACATTTAAATTTTCTGTCAATATCATGAATTTATTAATTTCTGTTATTTTATTGCTTAAAATATAAATTTAGATCCAATGTAATGGTGACATTTATGTACTGTAAACATAATTTTGGAACACAGATTGTTGATTCGGAGATGTTTTATTTTCAAAATTCACTTAATGGCAGGATAATGTCCAGCTACTCTTTCTTATGCTCTTAATGATTAAAACCACAGCAGCAACAGAAAAGAGTTTGCAAATATATCATCTGTAATGCAAATATAAGCCTGAAGTTACAGTTAATTCATAGCAGAGGAGGAGAAGTTCCGGAATTAATATTTTTTCATTTAGGACCTCTGCTGAAAGAACGCTGCCCATCTCTTACAGGAAGGGGTTGCTGTGGGGTTTTTATCATTGTCTTTGAAGGCAGATACAGTCTATGAGGTGAAGTAACAGAAAAAACAGCAAACTATTCGCTTCGTCTGGGGAAGTCTAGAATCTTTCTTAAAGAGGTAGCAAAACCCAACATAGCTGCCTTTTTATAATGAAATAACAACCCCATTATATACACCTCAGTGTCTGACAGATAGCTTCAACTTAGAAAGGGACCTAGTGCCTTACTCCTCACCAGAAAGTAGCTAAGAAGATCTTAAGAGTCATCTTCAAGCCCTTGCAATTAAAAAGAAACTCTTTCTTTCTTCTTAACAACAATAAGAATTCCTAGTAAAACCACATGCTTAAAAGAAAATAGAATTTAAATATGCCTAAGATCAGCATGCACACAAGAAGATGAAAGGGACTCAATAGGGGAACAATGAATACAAAAAGATAAAGCTGAATGAGAGACAGAGCAAACCTTTGGGGCTGGTGGAAAACTAGTTTAAAGAGCGCAGTGTTTTACACTATGGTTTCCTCTACTGTTTAATAAAAGATGTGAATGAAGAAGAGAAATTGTGAACACTACATTAAATAAAGAATGAAATAAAATCGTTTGCCCTCTATTTTGCTTTCACTAAAAATCAACAACAGTCCAAAAAATCTGCAACTTTGCAGTATAACCTTGTTACAACATTTCTATCAAGAAATAGTAGCAACTAAAAAGAAAACTTAGAACAAACACCTCTAGATGTTAAGTAGTTCTGAACTGTCAACCCTGACTGAGAAGGAGAAGCAGAACTTCAGAAGTTTCAGAAGACTGGAGAAAAACTCACTTAGGAGTAAGAGGGAATATCTTTAAGGAAAAAAAAAAAAAAACTAGAACAACTCTGATTTTGTTAATTACTTGGTAGCTTCTTCACAGTCCTTTACTGCTAAGACTAAGGAGTCCTTTGTCTGATGTCCAAAATTTCTACAGAATAAAAGGAGTAGTCTTGTAAAAACAAGCTAAAACAGATGAGTGATTTTGTTCCCCAAATGAGGGCCACCTGGTGACATAATCTCTAGTTAAATTATTATTTCTTGTTTAAAATCAGAGGCTTGTCACACAATTATAGTATTTTCAGAACAAGATGAAAATTGGTGAATGCAAATACATTGATGTGCTTATCAGTTGCTTCTTTAAAGGGAAGAATCCTTTTGTAGAGGTCAAGCTAAGCCTCTGAGAACTAAATGTTCAAACTATGCCTTCGCATCTGACAAGGTGAAAAATTTGCACTTTTTTCAGGCTCACCCAAAGGGGAGGCAAAACTATTACTCACAAAGACAGTAAACCTGATGCTTCTGCTTGTACAAACTGGTTGGGTATAAAGACCTCTTTTTGCCTCTGATATGTTACAAACGAATGTACATGATCTGTTTACCATTTAAAGTATCTTGTAGAGAACGGCATGTTTTAAAAAAGCCAATTGCTTGCCTAGATACCTCCCCACTTATGGAAGGATGTAACCCTCTTCCATCTGTTCCAAAGAATGACTTTCAGAGGAAAAGGGGGTGTTGCAGGTTGCTAAGTTTAAAAAAAAAAAAAAAAAGAAAAAAACAAAAACCAAACCCACCACACATACACTGCAGTACTTTAACCAGTTTATCATTAAGATTAGATAAAATGTCTCCTATGGAAATAAGCTTTTTTAAAAAAAAAAATTAAATCTGCACTAGTGTGCATATTTATGATTAGTTCAAGGATTCAAATTGCCTTAATAGGGTCTTTTCATCCTTTCAAAATATTTTCATGCAAATTCAGAAAAGAGATATTGCATTTCCCCTGGGACAGTGAATGTCTTAACTGAAATAGGAAGTTTAAAGGAAATACAGAACGTTTCTTCAGAAGAAAAATGTGTCTTTTCTTGATCTACAAGGTGATCTATATATACTTTCTGAGCAAAAAGCATCCACGCAGCCTTTTTAAGTAGGTTAGGCATTACTCTTCCTCAGGCTTTAACAGGCCTATTTGAGTAAAGCGCTATGGAAGAAAACCAGAAAGTCCAAATGAGGTAATTTAAGGATGTTTTATCTAAGACCACTTTAAATAAAGGCATTCTACTAGTTCTAACCAATCTACACAATATTATCTTAACATCTCTTCTGTTCTGTCAAGGCAATGATCCAACATGTACATTTCTGTTTAATACAAGTGATCTTCAGGCTGAGATGGAAGTGATCTCTAATTAAAGAAACAAGTCAACACATTTTTCTGAAGGCAAGTATTTAAATGAAACATCACAGTGTTTAACTGTAGTTAACATACTGCATGGCAACTTTGGGTTCATAAGGATAAGGAAGTCTTGGACTTATTATGAAGAATGGGACTGGGGCTCCTGGCTATTTGATAGCAGAAGACAGCCCAAAAATATCAGTCTTCAATGCTTTCTTAAGTTCTTCTGTTTGCACAAGACATTCTTTTCTTCTCATATATATAGTTTCCTCATGCAAGTCCAAATATGCCGTTCCATTTTCAAGACCTCTTGCATTGCAGTTACAAAACAATTCTTAAAATGAAAGATGCTTTATGCTATACAGATATATTACTTAGATGACAATAAGTCTTCCAACCATCTCTCAGCTAGCCTTCAGCAGGCAGATTTTTGGTTGCAAAGTAAACAGCCAATGTAATTTATGGATTTCAAATAAGAGAAAGTGATTAACAAAATCCCCAAATTATACAGAATGCAACCTTGCTGCCGATAACTCAAGTATGTCATCCTCCATTCTCTACCTCTGCTTTTAGATACTTATCAAGTACTCAAATAGTTCTGTTATCAGCTTTACAGTTAAAATCCTGATCTTTTAGCTGTAACACAGACAGAAATATGGTTATTCTAGGTAAACAAATTCCAAAATATTTTCAGAAAATTCTGTCAAGTAAACCACCACAATCGTTCAGAAGTTTTGGTTTGTTTTCTTTTGTTTGGGGGAATGTGGTGGTGTCTGTTTTGGGGTTGGTTTTTTTTAGAAGCTGCAGAAGTCATCAAATAGCAGAAGTCAACAAATACAGAAAGCAAAATCTAGAAATATGTTTCAGTATAATACTCCAAGGAAGGGGAAAATTACCAGTTGAGACCTGACCTCAGGCTTACCATTTGGATTCTGTTTCTGTAACTTAAGAGCTGCTTCTACAGACACATGCTACTTGAACCTAAGGAAGTTGGGAGCTTTTTTAGAGGCAACGATCTTTTGGGAAGGGCTTTACTTAGAAGTCAAGTGTTTCATAGGTTACCATAACAACAAAACCTAACACTGAAAAAACCCTTAATGACATATTCTTAACCAAAATCAGTGCATTAAGAATGGTTATCCTGGAGTTCCCAGCATGATAATTTAAATACCTGCAAGGCAAGGGTAGCAATTTTTTCCCTACCTTTCTCAGTCTGAAACAGAAATAACATCATTGCTTTTATAGACTAGAGGAAAGTCTGACTGCACTGACACAGGATTTAACAATCAAAGCGTCACAGAATCATTTAGGTTGGAAAAGACCTTTAAGATCAAGTCCACCACTCCATACCTACAAAATCTTTGACCAGATTAACTTGAGGGAGAGAGATACTTTAGTATAAATCCTCTGACCTCTTCCAGCACTTTTCCCACATTTTCTCAGGCTACCATTGCTCCAGTTAAAGCCCACTATCAGCAGAGGTCAAGATAAGAAAGAAACCTTTAGCTTCCAGATAGCCCAGGCCAAACCCGACAAGGGTTTTGAATAGAATGACAGCAATACTGCCTGGAATGAACCAGCAAATGGAGAACCACTGCAGAGAGCAAAGCAATAGGTGATACATTGAATCTGCTACCAAAAGCAAGACCACTGCTGTGTTTTGTGCTAGTTACAGTGGGGTTTTATGAAGTACGAGAAATAACAACGAAGTCAGGGGTCAAAACTGCACGAATCTTCACAGTAGGTAAGTCCGGATATTACAAGGAATGATGCAATCCACTGGCCAGTTGCAGACAAAAATGGGTTTTTTAAAATCAAAAATGATTTTTTCAACATTATAACGACATCAGAGCTGCCTACGAGCTTGTCCATCAGTACCACCGTTGTCACATGAAATGGCAAAACACTCAATTAACTTGTGCAGTTGTGTGAATACTGGACAGACGATTGCCAAGGAAACACCAGAACATATGCTCACGTGCCATTTTTTTACAGATCTGAGATAATACAATACAAATGCAATAAAAAAATTCCAGAAACAGAAACTGGTGGCTTAGGCAGGGTTCTAAGGAAAGAAGGCAGAGTAAGCTGAAGTCTGGCAAATATACGCTAAAATGATGAAAAAGACTCAAGGCTCAGTGGCTCTCAAAGGGCAGAAACAAAGGAATTTAACACAACAGCAGCTCCACAAGTTCAAAATTAATGAATCAACAGAAATGTGAGTAAACATTCTGTGGAGCTGACAGCTGAAGTGCGGAGATAGTCATCAAAAGTAGCAGCACTGGCTTAGCAATTTATCATGGAAAATGGAGCACAATCATTGCTCTTACAGCATATTTGATAAAGAATATAAGGCAGACATGTTCCTTGCCCAGATAATCTTACAGTCCAAATAATTTAAAATACTATCCGACAAGAGTCAGGCACACATACACAGATCATTGATGATCTGTAAAATACTTGCTTTTGCCATGGAGCTGGTGCCTCGGTACTTCCAAATACTAAATTCCATGGCTTCCATAGTATTCTAAACAATTTTCTGTATAGGAAATTATCTGTTTCATGGATTTTATTCCATTCCTAGTTAGCCATACTAACTTTGAGGAAAAACTCCAGTGCCCCTATGACTGCTAATATTTTATCACCTACAGGAGATAAAAAAACCAAACAAACTTAAATGAAGCTGTATCACAAGCAAGAACACACTGATGCATTTTAATCTGAGGAAAGACATGGAAAGGGCCATTTTGATTTTCCAGTCTAGTGCCCGCAGTAATATAGCAATTGCATCAGAAATTCATATAGAATTGTATTAAATTTCATCTTACCCTACAATTTTCACCTGCAACATAGGGTATGTTAACATACCCTATCCAAAAACAAAATGAATTGTTTTGTTAAAAACATCTGCTCCATGACACAATCCTGTTTCATTATGAATAATTATTCAGATCAAACACAATTAAATACTCACATTGTACAAACTTTCATGTTACCCAAAGAAGCAGGAATTGTTTATAAATGCAGTATTATTCTACTTACAGTTACGGATATTATTCCAGTCAATTTTAGAAAAAAATGGATGGCAGCAGAGTCCCTCATAACCCAGCCTTTCCTTCTGCCCACAGAGCAGGCTCTGGATCAGATCAAGAAATTCACTACTAACTTTCACGTCCTCTGGGAACTTCAGAAATCTCTGCAATAGAAAGAAAAGGATTTCTGCTCAGTAGAGAAACAGTCCAAGAACAGTAAGGTTCAGTTTCATTATTCTGAGATGTGTCAGGCACAAAGGATAAATATTTATAGCATACAAATAACAGTATTGTGTATTTTTTCCAAATAGGCTTTTATATGCATTTACTACAGTCAAGGTAAGAAGATAGGAACAACCATACCCAATCAGACAAATGGTAGACCCAGAACACCATCTTATGCTGAACAACAGCCAATGGCATACACCAATGGAAGAGTGAAACAAAACACTATCCCAGAAAATTCTCCCAAACTTTCAAGGATTTTTTGGCTTAGGATTTTCTGAACGAGGGATGACATCTTTGTATACGCCAGATCTCAATGGATTCTTCTTCTGTGAATTTTTCTAGGTACTTCTTAAACCCATATAAACATTCAGCACCTGCAAACTTGTGGAAAAGAGCTCCACAGCATGAGAATCTGCTACACAGAGTATCCTTATTTGTTTGTAACATAGTTACTGATGGCTACTTTCACTTGATGCTCCTTATTCCCACCTTAGAAGAGAAAATAGGCAACCACTCTTTGCTCACTTCCTTCCAGCTACAAATGACTTTTTTCTTCTTTTTTTTTTTTTCCTTTCCTACTAGCTCCTACAATTCTTTGTGCTGCTTTTTGGAGATTACTAAGAACTAAACTAACATTTGCATAGATTATAAAATCAAGATACTGTTCTTGAGCCCACCATTGGGTAAAGTTGGGATACTCTTCCCTTCCTACACATTGGTTTAAATTTATTTACACTAAGTTTCACATGACATTTTAATCATGCAGACACTCAGTATCCTCAAATATCAAGGCTTTCTGCAGCTCTTTATAGCTAGCCCTTGTTTTTACTACCCAGAAACACTTAGTAAGATTCAGAAACTTTATCAACCCATAATTCTTCCTTTCAATCCACTTCCTAGATTATTTTGGAAATGCTGCAACTATAGTTGCCGAAGATGGATAGCTAAATCTTTTTTAATTCATGCACTGCAGATGATTATTTTTAAACACCCATTACAAAAAATAACTTGATATCTACAATACAGAGACATATAAAAACAATATAAAGTATATATTCTAAATATTTTCTGAACATAACAAAGCAAGAGACATCCACAAGCTTCTTTTTTTTCAACTGTAAAAACAGTCTTTAGTTACAGCCTTTTTATTCAAGAACACAGAAGTTCTCTCTACCTGGAAGTTCATGATGTTATTGAAAGTTTTTGCTGAAGTCCCTTCAGCAAACGGAGATCTTCCGTAAATCATTTCATACGCAATAATTCCTAGGGACCACCAGTCACATTCTGGACCATAGGAAGCTTTGCCATCCCCATTCAACCCTGTTAGCATTTCTGGTGCCATGTAGTCTGGTGTGCCAACAGGTAGCTTGGCATTTACCTAGAAGTAAAGATATACCAAGTGAAATTACAGCACTTTCTGTTCACTGTGATCTTGGTAATAAACCAAATCTTTGTTCTTTTTTCTTTTTGTTTTTTTAAATGATGCACGATTTTCAGCCCTCCAAATTAATTTTAAGGAAGCAATTTTAAGCAAAGCTATTAAGCAAAAAAGTGCAAGGCTAAGGAAACCGCTGATAATCAAACAGAAAGCAAGCTATTTGGTATAAAAAGTCAAATTATCAGAGCTAACTGCTACTAGGAAGTACAAACAGCTGAAGTAGAAAAGCAGCATTTTAAAAAGCACAGGATTACTAAACAGTGAAGTTTTAAGCAGTACCTGTACTCTAGGACTACTGCTTCAACTAGTGTTAACAGGGACATCATAGCTGAAATTTCAAAAATAGTCAAATTTAGACATTAATATTCCCTGCCCTCATTCTATTTCTGTGTCATCCCTATCGCTACCTTTTTACCTTGTGTTCACGATCAGCAAAGTACTAGTGTCTGAATTTCTGTAGTGCTTAGAAAAGGTCATTTAGGAGCAAAAACTGCAATCGCTTTTGCACTGAGTGGCATAAAAAATGAAACAAAATAGCAGGCAGACTAACAGATAAACCTGAAGATTGTGAAAAAATAATGTAAAGAAAAAATTTAAAAGAAAAATCTAATCCAGAGAAGCAATGAAAATGGAAAAACAGGGAAAACAAAGTACTAAGTCACAACACTAAGGAAATGCTACAAAAAAAGAATTGTAAAACAAGGCAGGATTTTGGTATAGAACTTCATATTCTCGCTTAGATGTATTTTAATTTCAAATTATCACTTGAAATTGTATGCAGTTACCTAAATTTACCTAAAAAAACCTCAACCGATTCACAGCTTTGAATATAGTGCTTTCTGGCAAGTAAAGCCCAGAACATTGGAATGTGACTCATTTCAATCAAGAGCTCCCTGGTCTTCAAAACTTTAGTTAAAACAAACACAATTTTCAGTCCAATTATGAACAATTATAAACCCACTTCCGTCTTTAAACACACCACTGAACAGCTGCAAGAATCTCTATGAGTATTTCTCAGCCTGGAGAAGAGAAAGCTCCAAGGAGACCTTAGAGCCCCTTCCAGTACCTGAACAGGGCCTATAAGAAAGCTGGGGAGGAGCTGTTTGCAAGGGATAGGACGAGGGGCAATGGTTTTAAACTAGAGCAGGGCAGGGTTTAGATTAGACATTCGAAAGAAGTTCTTTACCCTGAGGGTGGTGAGACACTGGCCCAGGTTGCCCAGAGAGGTGGTGGAGGCCCCATCCCTGGAGACACTCAAGGCCAGGCTGGATGAGGCTCTGAGCAACCTGATCTAGTTGGAGATGTCCCTGCTCCCTGCAGGGGGTTGGACTAGATGGCCTTTAAAGGTCCCTTCCAACCCAACACATTCTATGATTCTACGATTCTAAGTATGATTTTGTATTGCAATGCAGCACCATGAGAAAGTAGACTTGCCTTTACCTTACTTGCTTATTAAAATTTTAATAAGCAAATAGATATCTACTGAGAGCTGCAAAAAATACTCGAGCTCATGTTTGAAAAGCCATTCATAAATGGAAAAATATCATTGTGAATAGATTATATATTGGACAAGTAAGGCAGAAGAACAAAGTGTAATCAAGGAACAGATATAAAGTTAGTTTTCCCTTTTTGACTGGCCTATCCAAACAAGCCATAGGCAAAGTTTAAATCCACATTATTACCGTTTTGTTTACTGTCATTTTGGTAGCTGACCCAAAGTCCACCAGTTTAATGTGTCCTGTTCTGTCAATAAGAACATTCTCTGGTTTGATATCTCTGTAAGCAAGAAGAAAGCAATCAGTACCTTTTCATACCGTTCCCCACTGTCACATCTCAATAACAGGATATCCCTATTCACCTACACTTGACTGTGCTCAGTTGCATAAAACCTTAACAATGAGGAGTCTTATTTCCAACTGTTGTTCTGTTTCCAAGCAAATACGAAAGTAGTAAAGTTCCCTTTATTTCATGGAAAGTTAATAATTATTGACAGAAGATGGAAAGAGAAGGTGGTTTTGCACCTTGACTACGTGGTAACTGAGTTACAGTGAAGTATTACATAGCTTTCTTCCCAAATTTCCTCACAGCTTATTAGTCTGTACATCTTTCAAATCCAGGCAGCTATCCTGCATTAGAAAGCCACAGCCTATGCACTAACTGCAGTCACTACAGCTTCTTGGGACATAAAATAGTTCGTAACATTTCCAAAGCCTCAGAATGGAATAAATTTCTTAAACACCAATATGATTTGAAAATGCATACAGAAACAGCCTTCAACCCTTGATATGATCTTCAGAAAACTCTGATATTTAACTAGTCCAACATCCTACACTGCCCTGTTCACCAATCGGTGCACAACATGTTTTTACAATTACACTAATTTCCTGTATTACTTGGTACTAAAAGCAACAATCTCTGGAAAAGATTTTCATTTTTTATAGTGCAACATTAAGGCTTCTTTTTGCTAAGCCTCCAGAAAATATATGTAACAATCCTTTCCTGATATTAGTTTGAAATTTACATCAAAGTTAATGCCTTTAGCTACAATTATAGTTGGAGTCTGATTAATTTTCTAATTTTCTCTTCTGATACAGCATGTGAAATGCTATCCTGAAAGAGGATGGAATATGAAAAAAAAAAACAAAACCACAGCAAGTATGCATCATTCCAGAACAGTTTTTCTGGAATGATACTGATCAAATATTACATGCAATACAAAGCAACGTTTACCTACCGGTGTACATAACCCATCTGATGGACACTGTGAATGGCTAAAATCAACTCTGCAAGATAAAACTGCACCATACTCTCATCCAGTTGGTCCTCATATCGGTTTAAGAGTGACAGTAAGTCCCCTCCAGGCTGATATTCCATAACCTACATGAAATTGTAAAGGAACAGATATAGTTCATACATACAAAAGATATTCCATTCAACTCCTCCATACTACACTGGACACATATCAAAGTGCAGCATGTAATGCAGGAAAATTTACAGAAGATGAGCACATTTCAACCACCACATTGTTCTTCAGCATAACAATGGCAATAGTGTTTAATAGAGGAGAAAAGAAACAAAGAGTAAGCATTACCAAGTAGAGATTTTTCTTGTCTTGAAATGCATATTGTAACTGTGGAATCCATGGACTGGTGCTCTGAGATAATATATTACGTTCTTCCTCAAAAAATGACACCTACAAAAAAAGGAAGTGTTCAGTTACATCACAATGAAAATGAGTTACAGTACATTAGAATCCCCTAGTTTCAGAAAGATTTGAGTCTGTGCCAAAGGCACACATCAAAAAAATTACCCAGAAAATATTAAATGCTATTTCCTTCTGATGTGCACCTTTAAAAAAGTAATTTTACTCCTTTGTGTTTTCCATTCCCTTCCCGCCTTCTGTTTTCTAAGCTTGCTTTCAACTGAATAGTCCCTGCAGCAAAGGCCAGCTTCCCTTTCAAACCAGTGAAGCATCTACCAGTCTGGAGTGCAACCTTGGCTGACCTCATCTGGACTGACCCTCATAAAATGAAAATAATCTCAAAAGAATCAGACAAACAGAAAAGAGGCTAGAGCAACTATGGGGTAGCACCTTACAGCTAGTTGAGTAATAAATTCATTGTAAGGTATTAAAATACTTTCTTGAAATCATCCTCTAGCAACTATTTACTTATTCAGATGTGCAGCCAGACAACAAGAAATTAATTGTATCACAGAGATACTGCAAGTTCATTTAGATCAATGTTCCCTACATTCACTGACCCACCCTCAACATGGCTGAGCAAGTGTCATATTGAGGGCAGTATCACACTTTGCTTTCACAGAAAAAAAATAGGTTTCTTGTCAACCTATGCCACAGCAAGAGTAATTTTAGTTTATCTTAATTTCTGACAGCCACAAACAATGCTAAGGGATCTGAGGAGCAACCTAACGGCACCATACCAATGCACATATTGCTGTATAAATTCACAGTGTCTTTCATGGAGAATCTCTGTCCTACTTGCCATCCCATGTCAGTGAAAGATTAACTTCTGTTTCTCACCAAACTATGATAGCAACCTCCATTATCCCTTTTTTTCAGTTTTCAAGTAACACATTTCTGAAGCTAGTGAGAGGCTCTCCATAAAAATCCAGTCACCACAGTTTGCCTTCACACCCACTCTTGACATTCTACGTCACTCTTGAAAATAAAAAAAACTTAATGAATAGATTGCCTGAAAATTCAAGCCATGATCAAGCTGATCAATACTGATCCAGTATTTTCTTCATTTGCTTTTTCTTACAATTAGATGGTAAACTCTTTAAGACAAGGGCTATTTTTTGTTTTGGAGGGCACTTCACCCAATAGATTCATAGTCTATGACAATGGCTTTTAAACACAGCAAAACTACACACAAATATATTACTTCACTGAAGCATAGGATGATCCTTCTCCAGATACATTTTTAACTTAAGTCTAATAGTGGTGGCCAAAAGGAAATGTTCAACAAATCGTAGTTTATCATTCTACTATGATAACAGAAAAATATACATACGTGCTCCTGCGCCAACAAGGACTCCTTGCTCATCACCTTCATAGCATATACATCACCAGTAACTTTCTCTCTTACTACTTTTACATCTGCAAAGTGACCACAGCCAACCACACTCTTTACTTCAAAATCCTTCACACTGGGTTGCAGTTCCCTTAATTCAGCTATAGTCTCTGCATCTATAAAAATAAAATACTTATTTTTACATTAGCCAACTGGCATTTCATGACAAACACAGCATCAAAAATGAGGAATAAAACAAAACAAAAAACCCCACATTTAGTTCCACACTCTAAAGAAATGTTAAATCATTCCAGAATATGCTTCTTAAAAAAAAACACAGTATGCATAAGTACTAGAAAAAGACTGTACTAATACATAGTTAAGTCTGAAATATGGTACATACAAAAGAATCAGGAAATGTTAAGACAGTTCCCATAGCAACCATAATTCTGTCCCATTCATAACATCATAGGCTGATAGCCTCTTTTGTTTCTAATTTCTTTCCAACCATCCTTTACCAATACAAAGTGTATTCTCAACATGGCAGGGCTTTACCCAGCCGAGTTCCACGAGTCAAGTGGCAGGGTTTTCTCCTCTGCCTGTGGGAGGCACTAGTCTATTGGCTAACAAATAACCATAGACATTTATTTCAGATATTCACTTCAAGTTTTCCATTGACTAGGTTCAACCAGCATGCACTATGATAATCATTTCCTCACTGTAGATTGTTCTAAAAATTCTTCAGACTAGCAGAAAATTACTCTCTGCTAATAATATCCGGAAACCGTTGGATGGAACTATTACAGAGGGCATGACGAGTTACTTTTAACCAAATGGCTTCCTAGTATCCTAATATATTTTAATAGAAAAATTGATGAACCTTTTTTTTTAATTCTTTTCCCCAAAAAGAATTCCAAGCACATTATTAGTAAAATATTTACTCCATCAGAAATTCTATTTCTGAAGCACAGAACCACTATTTACACGTTACATGAGCAAAATTTGGGTAACACATAGAATCCAAAAGACTACTTCAAGCTGAAAGAGCCAAGGATTACCAAGCTCCTTTCTAGATTCTTTTTCCCTCGTACCTCTAGTCACTGTCCTGCTCTCAACTTCTGACATCCTTCTGTTGCACGTACTTGGAGCTTTGCTTCATACACTACTCAGCCACTTTTAAAGAAAGTGTCTCCTCAACTACAAAAATAGTACAGGCTAAGAAGGATGCACATTCGAGTCACAGCACTTCAAAAGCCATTGACCGTTGCATTTGACGTTTTTGGACTTGAATAAAGCCTTACTAAGATTGCCAAGATCCCCTTTGCGATGTTGAGTCTGCCCACAAAAAGTCAGATGCTCAAAGTCCTGGGTTACAATGTTTAATGAATCAAAGCAACTAAAGCATCATTTAAACAGTTAGATTCTTAAGAACCGTCTTTTTTAATAACACATGAAAATGAGTTTAAGTGAACTTACACTTCTTAACAAAGTTGCCAACATGTTTAATTTTCATTAAAGCGGGGTTTCTGCATTCTTCAAAAAGAACGAATAAAGAATCAAGGATGCCTTCCCGGGAGAGAGGAGACATCTGCTGTTGAGTCACAAAGAGTGGCTTCCCCTTGAAAAAAAAAAGAAGCGACAGCAGATGGAGTCTTAGACAACAATGAAAAGCCTCAAATCAATAACAGATGTATAGAGTAGATTATATATTATCCATTTAAAAATCACTACTTCAGAAATTAGAAAAACAATACAGAAGTGCGAGGTAAATACATCAACTCACTATGTGTATCTGTAATAACTGTTACAGGTATTTTACTTTCAGACAAAGCAATCCTTTAAAGATTGTTAAAGTTGAAATCACAGCTTTCTTGAAACTATCTGCATCCTGCTGACAACTCTGATCTGACTGACTTTTTTTCTTGACATTGTACTGTGTGGATTTTTTCATGGTACAAATAGGTTAAGCAATCAGTATCGATATTAGGGCTAGAAGGAGAAGGTGGTGAACCTCAGATGATTGAGTAGCAGCTGGTCAGGTAAACACACCTCGTGACAAACCCTCAGCTACACCACCCACGAAAAAACTCCCGATGACAGGACATGGAATGTAATATTCCATTTTTATGTGGAAAATCTACTCAGACTACAACACTGACAGACAAACATAAGACCAGCTCCTACGCACTGAACTTTCCGCAGACTAGATACAACACTTTGAACGTCAAAAAAGTTATCCTCCTCTTTGACCCCGTCCTTCAGAGGGCCGCGCAGGCACACTTTGAGCGTCCACATGGGCACGCAAAACTGTGTTTTGATACGCTGGAGTGGGGGGGAGACAGACAAAACCGAGATCAGCAAATCCTGGGTCAGACGCTCTTTACCTGAAAGAGCAGATTCAGCCGAGAAATTCGGCTGGTGATGGGCTCCATCGGTCCCGCCTCTACCGGATTTCGGGCACATTTAAA
>VXBO01001565.1:872623-962225 GCA_013400135.1 Rhinoptilus africanus | reverse complement strand
AAAAAAAAAAAAAGAAAATTACTCATTCTGAATAATTGTGGCCAGAGCTGGCGCAACCGTAGGCTAGACGTCATAGCTGGCAGCAGCTAACTNAAAAAAAAAAGAAGCGACAGCAGATGGAGTCTTAGACAACAATGAAAAGCCTCAAATCAATAACAGATGTATAGAGTAGATTGTATATTATCCATTTAAAAATCACTACTTCAGAAATTAGAAAAACAATATGGAAGTGCGAGGTAAATAGATCAACTCACTATGTGTATCTGTAATAACTGTTACAGGTATTTTACTTTCAGACAAAGCAATCCTTTAAAGATTGTTAAAGTTGAAATCACAGCTTTCTTGAAACTATCTGCATCCTGCTGACAACTCTGATCTGACTGACTTTTTTTCTTGACATTGTACTGTGTGGATTTTTTCATGGTACAAATAGGTTAAGCAATCAGTATCGATATTAGGGCTAGAAGGAGAAGGTGGTGAACCTCAGATGATTGAGTAGCAGCTGGTCAGGTAAACACACCTCGTGACAAACCCTCAGCTACACCACCCACGAAAAAACTCCCGATGACAGGACATGGAATGTAATATTCCATTTTTATGTGGAAAATCTACTCAGACTACAACACTGACAGACAAACATAAGACCAGCTCCTACGCACTGAACTTTCCGCAGACTAGATACAACACTTTGAACGTCAAAAAAGTTATCCTCCTCTTTGACCCCGTCCTTCAGAGGGCCGCGCAGGCACACTTTGAGCGTCCACATGGGCACGCAAAACTGTGTTTTGATACGCTGGAGTGGGGGGGAGACAGACAAAACCGAGATCAGCAAATCCTGGGTCAGACGCTCTTTACCTGAAAGAGCAGATTCAGCCGAGAAATTCGGCTGGTGATGGGCTCCATCGGTCCCGCCTCTACCGGATTTCGGGCACATTTAAACTTCAACATCTTTAAGGATAAAAGATCGCCTGAAAAAGAGAAGCGCGACTTTCAAGAAGAGTTTAATTTAATGCGACTTTAAATGAAAAAAAAGGGGGGGATGAAGAGGGCTACATTTTAAGCGACATTTATCTTTCCTTGGAAACAAAATTTATTAAAACTAACAACTCAGAGCGTTCGCAAACCCCCGCGCCGCTCTCCTCACCTTTACCGCCATCCGGGTTTGAACGCAGCCGAGGGCGTGTCCCCCCCGCTCCGTCACTTCCGATGACGCGCCCCGCGCCTCAGCCAATCCCGAGGCCGGCCTGGCGGAAGCGCTGTCGCCACGTCCCTAGAGGAAGGGCTTCCCCCCTTCGCGAGGGGGAGGCGGTTAACGGTTTTAACCGACAAGGCGGCGGGCTGGCCGCCATGTTTGTCGCTGAGGGGAAGCGCTTGCCGCCGCTGCGGGCCTGGCAANGGCAGAGGGGAAATAAAACTGTTTTCAGAAGCTTTACATCGTGCTCTGTGAAATGCTTATTTGATCTTTATGTCACGCTTTTTTTTTGGTGATATATGTGGCTGTTTTATTCATATGTAGGGTAATTAGCTTAAAAGTGAAGCGTTGGTGAAAACGTTCCAGCTCGGCATCCCCTCCAAAGTGCCTACGTGCCGTCCATCAAAATGCTAAGTGGAATGCAGCACGACCTTGTTTTAACGACGGATGGGCACAGCGGAAAACATCAATGTGAAGCGCTGATGCTCTCTGCAAACATCACGATTATGCAAAAACACAGGATGCGATTTCAAAGTACAGTTTGTTGTTACAACAGTGTCTTGGCAGGCTTTGAGCTGGTAACAAATGGAGGTGATGGGGTTCCTTAAAAAAAAATAATCATGTTGCTGCGTAGTGACACAGATGATGTTGTGCTATCCAGCAATCATTTTAATTATGCTAATACAGGCTTGGCATCTAGATGATCACGTAATGCACTGATGGATTTATTATATTATGACTTTACACAAATCATTTCACAGATTTGTGCTTCCTTCCACCGCTTCCAGTCCACCACTGGAACACTGACATGGTTTTGGTGTATTTCTTATCTCAGACTTACATATCTGGGTTCATTTCAAGTTGTTAAACCTGAAAGAGTTTTTAAAATCTAATTGATTGTCCACCACCTGCACTGCCAATTTGCTGTTTGGATTCCACTCATGACACTGGCATTGTCTATGTCTCATCCACAACTGCATTGCACAGGAGATATCGGCTCTTAAAAAGAAGTGCAATAAAGAGCTTCCTGTTAATAAACTGATCAATTTTCATGCTAGTGCATTTTAGTAAAATATCAGATCCTGCCTTGATATTTGGAGCCCCCTCATGTCTAAGGGCGCTCTTTCCTAGGTTTTAGACAAGTCTTATAGTCTGCCATCCCAACTAACTAAGAGGAGAACTTTAGGCTCCTCTGCCCTTCCCTTTCTCCAGCCTGCCTTCTCCTGCACAAATGCCATTAGCCACCTCTCTTCTAACGGACAAAATTACTGTTAAATATCTGCACTGTTTGTAATGCCTTTTGGGAAATTACTCTATCTGTACATTAGTTTAGACATAGAAAATGGGGGAAGCAGAAGAGCTGGGTTCTCTTTCTGACAGCTCGTTTCCATATTGCGTTCAAATATCGAGATGTGGCTGGTTCCATCTTCTCTGCAGGATGGCGTGGAACAGCTGATCCACAGACTGGATGAAGAGATGGGTTATTAAAGGTTTCATCCCCCCCACATTAGGCTAACCTTTCCCTTCTGCAACATGAATGCTGGCTGTGGGTCTCCCACCCAATATCCCGTAATATTTGACCAGCCGGGTGAGGCTGGCTGTTAAAAGCATTGTTTGGGACGGACAGAGTTTTCCTCATAATTTAGGTGAGGGCTCAAGTTAGATCACTTCCCTTTAAGAAGGCCCTTAAATACGTATTTTGCTAGAAGCAGTCGTGGGGTAAAAGACTGCTTAGTGTTTTTTCTTCTTTGTTGCTGTATGAAAGATTCACATAAACAAGAATGTCTACCAGCAAAATGAAACAGCAGCATAATAATACAGCTGCACCAGAACTGTTATCAAACATTAAGAGAAGAAGCTGTAGTGGCAGATGGAGGGAGCAGAGGAGAGAAAGAAAAGCTGTGCAGTTTCAGTGATAACACCTCAGTACCCATTTCTGATGTCTCAGGTAAAAGAAATAAATACCTTTCAGAAGAACATGTATTTTGTTTTTCTTTAAAGTGGTGATCTGAAGTCTTCAGAGTGAATGCGATGATTCCGTCATAGTTTTGATATTTTTATCAAGACCAATCATAATAGACTAGTTCTTTGTCTTTATAATGGGCAAATTATATATCACTTCTTGATCTTGGCAACTACTCCTGTGGATAACCTCATTTCACTTGAAGGATCACTGCAAACCTGCAATTGTCCAAAACAAGGGCTTATTCCTTACTGTTAAATTAATAGGTCATTCAAAAGTGTAACAGAATAAATAGCTCTATGATTTTTTCTAAACAGGCCTCAATATGGTGTGCAACAGGTTTTGACATCTCACCATGCACTGAATTGGTTACCATCTGTTTGGCATTTTTTTATTATAAAAGTAAGGGTTTCCCTTTATTTCCTTGGCCAAAATTCTCCTCCCTCATGCTGTTGTACAGTGTGACAAAGTGACCCTGTTCCAAAGAATGCTTGTCACTAACACCCTTCAGGCTTGCTCAGAGTCTAAGACACTAAGTGAATGTAAAAGATGAGGCGTGCAGGTATGCCAACCTCTTGCCAAGAACCCGACACTCAGATTCTCATCCAAACTAATAGCACCATATTTCAGTGGGCACAGAGATGCCAAATCCCCCCTAACATCATCTGGCTGTGAACTGCTGTACTTACACCAGCATCACGCTTAAACATCTTCATCTTTGGAGCAGCAAGACAGTGGTGACTGCTCCCAGGATGCTAACTTCCTGAGATTTACCTATGGCTAGAAGGTGATAAAAAAGGCTTGTGCTATCACAATTACAAGAGCTAAGCATGACCCAAAATTCTTATTTTTTGTCCTACCTTGGAAATCTCTTCAGCTCTGTCGTTTCCAAATTTTAATGCTAATCCATTCACGCAGACTGGTAGCAGTTTGCAATTAGGACCCCAGAAATAAATCGCATTCTTCAGCAATTCTTTTGTTGAATGTAATGGCTGGCCTTTACCATAGCTAATCTATATGTGTATGAAAACAAAAAATTAATTATTCCTTATCAGTTCAATTCCTTTCTGTACTCCAGCATTCAAAAGATTCTGTAATAAACCAAGCTCTTCCATTTTTTTTCATAGCCCTAACCCTGGTCATAGGTGAGTTACCACTTTCTGCATCAAAATAAAGGCTTAAACGTGTCTGACTTGAATGCTGTCATAAACCCTTGCCAATAGTAGCTCTCACTGCTGCTTAATGGGACCAAAATAATCTTAAGCACATTTTTTTCCACTTTCTTTTCCCAAACTATCACAAAATATCCAGCTTAGATGTAATAGTCATGCACACTACAGGGGATAGAAATATTCACACAATACATCTTTGGGAGTAACAGTTATTGAAGAGGTAAGTAAATTCCTTTTCTGAGAAAGATATGAAGGCGAAGAGAAATAATCGCCAGGAAAACAATGATATTGTCTTTCCTTCTGCAGTATTTTTAATTTCCTCCTTAGAATTTTTGGAAAAAGACCACTCTGCAATCATTCTCCTAGGATATAAGCAGAACGGAAATGAAACTTCAAAAGACCTAAGTGGCCGTTTGGTGTTTCTTCCATAGGCTTCCACTAGAAGTTAGGTACAGAGCTACATCTGATAATATTCATCAAGGTTATTTTGATTTAAATATTAAAGGCCTTTTTTGTTTATATTAGCAATATACTAATAATAATATTATAAGTGCTAATGTTCACTAGGGGGTTTTTTATATGTTGGTTTTATTTTCTTTATATTTACAGAAGTAAAATCCATTAAAATAGCGTTTTAAGTACACAGGGTAGCCTCCCTATTAGCTAGATAGCCATCATCTATCTTAGTATTTATTTATAAAATTTCAGACAAACACATGTGATGCTCTTCACATCTAATCCCAGTTTTGAGGATTCCTCATTCCAGCACACACTGTTCCGTGACTACCCAGGTTTTCTTACTAAACTCTCCTAACATTACAGCCCCATGTTGAATTTCTCTGTAAGCCAAAACACAATCATGCTAAGTTTCTGGTTCGACCACATGAAATAGGAACCAAATTGGGTCACTAACAACATATTTTATATGCAAATTAAGCATTTAACTGCATGAAAGTGAAGTGCTTTTTAAATCCTAATTGCCTTCCACATTCATTTTTTTATGTTTGTCCTAAACTAAATACCTCATTATTTACTGGAGAAATAATTTATTAATTTTTGGATGCAGTAAAAAAGCAAATGATCTTTTACATATCTCAGCTTCAGGCTTCCTTTGTGCCACCACAGGAACACCCCTAATTCCACAAAAATTGTTTTATAGAAGCAATTTATTAAACCTCACGATCTGTCAAGACACATGAATATTGATGTCTTCACATTAACATCTCCTGGAGCTGCTGAAAACTAAATTTGTCATGATTTAACAGGAATTATATGTTGCAGAGCAACAAGTGACAAGGGCTTAATTTAAGAAAAACTGACAAAGTATCTGAGCAACTATAATAAACATTTTTTTTTCACTGTAGCTGAAGAACTACTTGTATGTTTTCATTGACATGGAAAGGAAGGCAACGTTGAACTCTGTTTTAGAAGATAAAACCTACAATGGGACAGGTGCAGTTATCATCTGGAAATTGCATATAACAAAATACTCAGTTACTCTGGAATTTAGACATGGTAATCGTGTAAAAGACTGCCATATCAAATCATATTTCACCTGGATTCCAAAAGAAGATATGAACTGAGGTACCTTTATAGTGAAGATAGCAAATTCTTTCGAGAGCACAATTAAAACTTATTAGTAGAATTGAATCTTACTTTGGTCCTGGGATGAATGAATTCTAGATGTTCACAGGAGGATGTTTTCCTCCAACAAATCCCCAGGAAAGACACCCTTTTAGTTTACTACAACAATAATTTGCTTGCTTGTCATCTGTGCTTCATTACTATGTGTTGGAATTCTATTTAGAAACCTGGCATTCCCCTCCCTCCTGTGGGCTGGAGGAACATTGTGTATCTTGATTTGTAGTGAAAGAATTTCTGACTCAATCCAGTCCACACACTATATTCGGAAACTGGAAATCTGACCATCATCAAGGGAAAGTGCCCAAAAAGATTCATTCTGTCTTAATATAAGTAGTAGGCTCTTAGCTGATCTCTGTCCCTGAGCGGAGCCAGAAGCAGAGATGTGCCAGGCAGACATCTCCCTATCCAATATTGATGAGTGGCAGAGCCCTGCACACACATAAATCTTTTTGGCTGACTTCCAGAAAGGTGGAAGAATGTGAATTAATTTAGGATTTAGGTAGATGGCATTGAAAGATACTCGTATGCTTGTATGGCGCTACACCGTTGTGATTTTGTGGAGAACGGGTCTAGTGATTGTTCGGAGTTTTCTGGAATAAATAAGGTTAGATTGGTGTTGGAACTAGACTGTGTAAGAAAATGGCAGGCAGCCGTCCGGGGAGGGAAGCATCACTACATCAGTTTTCCACTGGAGTGGAAAACATTCCCCTTTTTGAAACAGGGATGTTTGTTAGTTTGTTGTTTGTTTGTGGTTGGTTTTTTTTTAAATAGGTCGGTTCAATGCCAGTTGCAAACTACAATTTGGTTTGGAAGAGCCTGTTCATATCAATCCACACTCTGAGCTCCACTCGTTTCTGCTGCAGAAGTCACTGGGAGTAGAAGGTGCTTTCCTGCAGCCCAGTGTTGGCTGACAGATGTAGCTACAACATACTACAGAATTCCAAGATTTGCCATCTAAAAGCAAAATAAAATGACTCACTCTTACCTACGGTTCTGTAAAACACTGTCAGACTGAAACATCAAAATTAAGTATTAAAATAGATTAAAGAACATACGCCTGTTAAAATTACGTAAGCTCTTTTTTTTAAAGAAAAACAAAACTTTTTACTAACTCTGGTGAATTAAGATGCAGAGGTAGACTTGGCTTCTTTATATAACTGAACCCCAAAAAAATTCTGTCTTGTTTCTTTTGAAGATTTATTCCCAAAAATCCAGTAAACAATAATCTGTGCACTACAACCTTACCGACATGGTGGCGAGAATGAATAGGGTAGCAAAGAACAATAGCAGCGCTTTGTTCAGAGTATAAATAAAAGCATCAGAAAAGGCAAAGACAACTTTAATGTAGAAGAACTCTTCCAGGTAAGACTGAAAGAAATTTAGTTATGATTGCCTGTCTATTTTTTAATTTGGAATCACGATTTTGGTACTTTGCAGACTGAAGATGTACTTGCTCTGAGTGGGTGTGTTCATTCCTGTCTTGAAGAACTCACAGCAATGACAGCCTACATGTTACTTTATTTAATTCTTCTGGAATTAGTTTTATACTGTTTGCTTGGAGGCCAAGTAATATTTCACAGTGACTATTGTGGGATTCTGATTTTTAAACAGCTTTTCCATGTTAAGAATTGTGATGAATAAGTGATTAAGACATAACACTGACAAACAGTGAAGTAACTTAATGTTCATATAGGAACTGAATGACAATTTCCAGCTGCTCTGGAGGTTCCTGCATGGTCAAATTGCTGTTTTGGAGTGCTGTTCACCATTCCTGACGGGCTATTGGCCTGGCTCACATTGTTTTCTTACACTTTTAAATTTCCTTTGCTACCGGGAAGGAAAAGGCTACAAAACCAGTATATTATTATTCAAACAGAAAAAAAAAGCACGGTGGGAGAGTGTTGCAATGATGAAATGTTCATGGTCTGCCAAGGAACTGCATTTATCCATTTTCAGCCAAAGGCTGGATACTAAAATACAAGTCTTGAAAGAGGAACGGAACTCCATGCAAAAGAGTCTCTGTGGAATAAACATTTCCTGGAAAAAAAAAAGGCTTAAGGCTACTTTTCTTTTTTTCCTGGACAGGCTGGATCGATGGGTCAAGGCCAGTTGTATGAGGTTTAATAAGGCCAAGTGCTGGGTCCTGCATTTCAGTCACAACAACCCCAAGCAACGCTGCAGGCTTGGGGAAGAGTGGCTGGAAAGCTGCCCAGCAGAAAAGGACCTGGGGGTGCTGGTGGACAGGCAGCTTAACATGAGCCAGCAGTGTGCCCAGGTGGCCAAGAAGGCCAACAGCATTCTGGTTTGTACCAGGAATAGCGTGGCCAGCAGGAGTAGGGAAGTGATCGTGCCTCTGTACTCGGCACTGGTGAGGCCTCACCTCGAGTACTGCGTTCAGTTCTGGGCCCCTCTGTACAAGAGGGACATTGAAGTGCTGGACCGTGTCCAGAGGAGAGCTACCAAGCCGGTGAGGGGTCTGGAGACCAAGTCATGTGAGGAGAGGCTAAAGGAACATGTTTAGTTTGGAGGAGGCTGAGGGGAGACCTCATTGCCCTCTACAACTACCTGAAAGGAGGCTGTAGAGAGGTGGGTGTTGGACTCTTCTCCCAGGTGAGTAATGACAGGACCAGAGGAAATGGTCTGAAGCTGTGGCAGGGGAGGTTTAGATTAGACATTAGGAGGAATTACTTTACTGACAGAGTGGTCAGGCACTGGAACAGCCTGCTCAGGGAGGTGGTTGAGTCACCATCCCTAGAGGTATTTAAGAAATGTAGATTTGGCACTTCAGGGCATGCTCTAGTGGCAAAGATTGTAGGGGTTTTTTTGTGTGTGTGTATGGTTGGACTTCATGATGTCAAAGGTCCTTTCCATGAAGGAATCCATGAAGATTCTATGATTGTATGATATTACAATTCTTAAACCTTTTAAACATGAAGCAGAAAGCAGTCAGCTTTTCATATAAAACAATTATCAGAAAAAGCCTAGTAACCAACCTCAAAATGACAGAAACCCCCCAAAATCTATGCTAAGTAATTGTTATTTGCTAATAGCCTTTCTAAAGCAGAACACCAGCTACCACTTAAAATTCTCCAGAAGACAGCAGTAAAAGCAGCGGAGGGTGCTGGGTTAAGCATCAACTCAATCCACCATAAACAGGTATTAGGAAATAAGGATGGAAAATAAAAGGAAATAAAGGAGTATTTGCAGACAGGCTGCATAGTTTGCTGCATCTCTGTCCTCTCTGTATTCTCCTGGGCTTCATTCTGATGCCTTTCAGTAACCCAACATCAAAAGATGATCTATCATCTAGTTCCTATGAATAAGAACAGCTATTTCTCTCTTGAAAAGGGCTCTTTAAATCATACTGGTTTTCTGTTTTGCCAAGCTGGGATTCTTCAGTACCAAACTGAGCCTGAGGCACAGAGAGGCAATGCTGGCAGTGGTGTTCAACAGCTGTGTAGAGTCTGCTAAAGGATGGCTGGTCTACAGCCAGTCTTCCCACCTTATGTGTAGCCTCTTGGTGCAAAAATGCCATCTAGACATTCAAAAAGATCCAATCAACAGGCTGATACAAGGTATTTATAAATGATGAAGGTGCAGGAACAAGCCTGTCTCACTACCCTGTCGCCAACTGCCCAGCTGTGCTTGGAGCAGGAGGACACGCAACTCCCACAGCATGAATGTGGAGTACCAACATATTCAGGAAATGGCAACAGCTAAATAACATTTTGCTTTTCATCCCTACCAAGTCTTTTGTAAGGGGCTGTTTCTGCCCAAGCGGCATATAAATTTTATGTTGTTAGTAGATTGATGCTGTCTCGCTTCATCTACATGGTGCTTCATGCCAAAACCACGAAACTGCAGGACTTCAGTCGTAAAGAAAAAATAATCAATAAGCCTGGGCAGCTTGTGACGCTTAGTGACAAATTTTCACTGCCTGTATGGCTATATTTTAATTTAGACAAAAATAGTTAACACCGCACTTGCATGCAAAAAAGAAGTCATCTGCTTCTTATCTAATGTGTAATTCAATAATTCCTATAATTGATGTTCATTGACAGTTTATGCAAGCTCACTCACCCACACTGCACATATTGTGCTTCCTGACATAATTCCCAACATAGACTATGATATTTCAACAGAGGAAGCTCATTAAATCAGGTCAAACAAAATAAAGAATCAGAATCTGCTGCAAGTCCTTGCAGCTGTCTGTCTCTTTACCCTCTCCTTACCCTCTCTCCCCCATCCCACCCCCAAAAACAAGGCTCCCAACTACTGGCATTTTTATAATGGGCTAAAAATACAAAAAGCAGTTTTGTTAAGTGTTGATAGGCTTCAGAAGAAAAATACATCATAATTTTTCCCCTAATGCCGGACTATTACTGTTGATCAGACATAACTGCTAGTTTTTATTGTTTCCATGTGGTTTGATTTTCCCTGGAAGTGCCATATATATTCTAATGATCTGCTGAATTAAAAGAATACTAAATCGGTTCCCAATTGATGAGACACTATTTCTGAGATTGGCAAATAAAGGACATTTTCTCTCATAGACAAAGCAACACAAAAATTATGGAGGTGATAATGGGTCTTCAGGTGTCTGAACGAGTGATATGTAATTTCAGAGAAACACTAACAATAGATGCATTTCCCATTTACAATAACTGTAAATAAAGAGGAACATAATGTTCCTGTTTTATAAACACAATTACTTGCCTTGCCAGCATTCCCCAACTATTTCAAATTACTGTTATTCTCCAAAGAAATGAGATATAGGAAGAGTTTAACAGACTAATGACTAATAGATACAATTAATGGTACCAGAAAGCCAGACAAAGTTAAATAGAAGCATGCTAAAATACTAGACAGAAAAGGCTCTAAGATCATTTCCAGAGCATAGGGGAACTCCTATTTTAATTTTCTAAACATACAAAGAAAACTCCAGCTTTTTAAACAAAACATTATTTGAAGCTCAGAGTGACGCACTTTTCCAGAGATGTAGATTCCTTTATTACAGATTCTCTTTCCAACTATAAGGCCTAATTCTATAGCAGTTGAGCAAATGATTCCCATAAAGAACCCCCTCAGCTGGGGGTAGGATTTTAGGCTAACTATCAACTGTGCTGCTGAATGATTTTCCAATTTCTGATGGCTATTCAGGTTAGTTATGTTACACCTTATTGAGATAGTAAGTCATCCAGAGAAAAAGGGAAGCAACCAAGGGTGACACACGTGCAGATGCAATAAAAATCACAGTAGCCTGCTCTTACCGTTCATGCCCACAGGAAGTTCCTAGGGAGGCTTCGGCACAGGAGAGGGGTGTTGGTGTGCTCTGAAGAGTAAGACAGTATTTCATGAACTCTGCAGACGTATCATTTTATGTAGGAGCATTTTCTTTTTCCCACAGAGCAACTTCTGAAAGATTAAACAAACAAGAACACTTGAAGGGCAAACCTATAAATATTTCAGTTATTTGTATATAGGTTACTCTTTTAGAGGTAAGAAATGGAGTAAAACTGACACAGCGTGTATCTTAGCTGTCACTGATGCCGAATAGCACAAAACTGACCCTGGGAGCAGCAAGGATTACTAGCTCTGGGCCAGACTGTGTGGCACAGACAAGCCACATAGCCTTTTCTGGGAGGATATTCCATAAAGCTTTGGAAGGCCTTTTTGGCATTTGCTGAAATTTCTTCACTTAAATGTAAATTTGGGGAAGCAGTATTTATCTATGCAATATCTTTGAAGCAAAACAGTGAGGGAAAATATAAAAATGAATTAAATTCTTCACATAAAGCTACATCTGATGCTAACCTAAGCGAATGATTAAAATAGGTAAAAATTATATTAATCTAATCTAAGATGTTATTTTAATTGTAAAGTGTTTCTGAGAGAAACCAGATAGCCAAATATGTGGGAGATAATGCAAGCCCACAGCACTGAAATAATGCACGTAAGAAGACTTTTGATGAGTCTCCTCTTCCTGCCCAACAAGGCTGATTTCACAGGGTTCAAAAGATCTTGTCAGGCAAAGGTCTGGAAGCTTTATAAAACAATCTCCAAGAGAGAGGAGAATGACACTCCAAAGCTCAACAGGTATGAAAGGGCAATCGGGCAAACCGAGCTCTGCTGGAGAGCCTGGATTGCTGTGGAGTTTTATCATAGTCTCTGCATCTAAGATGAAAGGCCGTCAAGTAAGCAAAATATGCACACGATCTCTATATCCCTTTACAACAGCATGTCAAAGTATTCATCAATCTCAATGAATAATATTTGGCTTCATGTTTGTCACATCTCTCATTCATCACATTGCAGGTCACACTGCTTTCGTACACCCCATGGGAGAAGTTGACTGTGAACCCAGGCTGCACTAAATGCTCATAAATGTCATTTCCGATGAGACTGAGCTTGCCTAGCCTCTATAGGCATGCCATGCTATAAAGCAAAATTTAAAATGCGAAACAAGAATAGAAGATACTTTATTAAGGTAACGTTCATATCTGAATTTCACCCCCATGTAGATCATGCGTGGGTGAATATTAGATTTAAGCAGTTAACTGAATGCTGAATATGTTAGTGACAAATATGGTCTACACACTTCCTAAAATGTCTTAGAAGTATGCAAAGCAATAACATGGGAAAGGCAAGACAGAAAGACAAAGGAAACTTTTAATCTTAAGGTTTATTTTTAGGTCATACGTTGAATGAAGGTTTGGCTTCTCCATAGAACACCCACGCCCAGGCAGCAGAGGAAAGATTCTGATGAATGTGATACTCAGAGTATCACAACTTTCTCCATGGTTGTTTTTTTCATTTAATGTAGTTAGTTAATTAGATCTGCTCTGATCAATCATTGAATTAGAGCTTCAAAAGGCATTGTGATATGATAAAACTGCCTCGCAGCAGTTAAACACTTTGATTTTTCTGTCTTAACATATTTACAGCTAGTGTGAACTAAGTCCTCCCAGCAGGAATAAAGAAATACTGTTTCTTTTCAAAATTACAAGCACAATTTATCTCACAATTTAAAAACTGACCAGTAAAATTACTGTAATATGGATTAATTCTCTCCCCTTCTCCTTTCTGGTATTTAAGACTAATCCCTTTCATGTTTTCCATGTTCGTTATGTTTTGATCTCAAGCTCTTTGGAGCAGTGACCTTCTTTCTTGTTCTATTCAGCTCTCTTACTACCACCACCGTTATACATCTGTGACTTCAGCTGTGTTATAGCATCTCCTTCCTTGATCCTTGGGAGTCTATCTTAAAAACCAAAGAAGTGTAGTCATTACAGGAAGATACTACCAGGAGCTCTTGTTTCCCTCTTGCAATTTGGGCCTTGAAGAGAAATTGTGACCTAAGGGTTATTACTGTAAGTCACGACTTCAGCATGAGGTTTGTGTACGACCTGGCATTGGGGACTGTTGGCTAATTACTGCCTTGGCTTGTCTTCATCCCTCTGTGAAAGGGGAACGGTAATTACAGGACAGTGTTACCCCAAGAGTTGCCTCATTATAGGTTCTATGAAGAGCTTTGGACTCCTTGGAAAGGAGAGAGTATGGGAAGACATGGGATGTAGTTTTTGGAAAAGTCTGGTTTTGCTGCCTCTCCAAAAGCAGATGACATTGCGAGTGTAATATTCAGGGATCTTTGCATAGTGCTGTACAGAGTTCTTATGCTAGCAGTAAAACAGACAAACAAAAAAAGCTTTCACAGTTGTGCTTCTATTAATGAAGCAAGTGCCCAAACGGGGAGAAAAGATGCATTATTTTTTTGCGCAGTATAAATAATGGAAAATAATTTACTTTTTTAATCCTATAGAAGGACATTTGCCAGATGAAAGAGAGCTGAACTGTAGTATAGGAAGTTATGTCATTGCCTCTCCAGCATGATAGTGCAGTCTGCAGGTAATTACACAACAGAAACCAATACCCATAATTCAAAAGTATGTCTTAGCTATTATTTGGCAATTCTTTTTCTCTTGAAAACTCTTATACATAAATATGAGCTTAAAATGGAAATTACTCATAACAAGTTTTATTTCATTGTATATTGTTCTCATACAGCAATATGCAACCACATTGGTAAAAATAACAAATCTCTTTTACTGCCAGCAGAAGCTGACCTGCACTCTTACAAAGTCTGCTATTTTGAATTTGAATGTGCTACCTGTTACGTGGGCAGCAGGCCCCAGAGAGATGATACACCAGTCTGGAAACTCTCCATTCTGTGTAGCGGAAAGGTGCTGACAAACCGAAGGGGATTTAGAAACCAGCAACTAGAATGAGAAGACACACGAGTTTCATTTTTCTGGAGAGATTAAGACCTGTGTATTTTTATAGCAAGGTTGATTACAACCCCCACATTAAACCCCACTACTCACGCAGGGAAACAAACTAACATCTGGAGGCTCTCTTCCTAGTGCTTACAGTGTTACCCATGGCCAGGCCAGCAGAGGAAAGACAGATTTCCAGGTGCCCTCCAGAGCCAAAAGAAGGAGAGCTTCCTGCTCTGGGCCACCCTGCAGACCCGCTTTCCCTGGGGCTGGAGGAAGCTGATGTCCCTGTGTAGCCCCTGTCCTGTGGTATTCACAGACACCACTTTCTGAAAGCTGTTTCAGGAGGAAGGGGCATTTTGCATAGAAGCTGCTTGGACTTCTCAGACTTAAATATTAAGAAGTTTTGTTACTTCTTTCATTCCTTTTTTAGTGTTGTTTTCTTTCTGAACATCTGTTTCAACCCAGAGGACTCTGTTTCTCATGAGCTAGTATTTAGTAAATACCACAAAGCAATTTAGTTTAGTCAATATTAGGAAGCAATACCTGGCTTTTCCAGTTTGAACTGATATGGGCGAGGTGGAAAACAAGAATGTTTCCAAGCACGATCCTGTTACCAGAACACACACTGACAGTCATCTCACTCTGCCTGCCCCCTGCTTGGCCTCTGCATCTGGATGCCAAAAACATCAGGCATTTAACTTCAGGCTTAAAATGAACATGTAAAAGGTAATGCTCTTTTTAGGAACTGAACTGTTTAAAAGAAACAGAAGTAAAGAAACCACAGTTTGAAAGCACGAAAAAGGAGAAGGATGCTGAGAAACAGCACTGACTAACTCATGCTAATGCAGGGTCCCTGAACCATGGAGAATGAGCTTCAGCTAACCAGGAGCAACTTAATTACTTCTGTTCAATGGTTTTCCACCTACATGTTTATCATAGTTCATGCTCTTGAAAAGTGCTGAAGAAACAGCTGTGGGGATGAAAGGCTGCTCCTCGCATAGGTAATGCGTGCTGCAAAAACTCTTTCTGAAAGCTTCTGTGCTGTACATACCCAGGATACCTCCATCCAGGTAGGATTATCTGGCTTCTAATGATGTGACAGTTCAGGCTCTGTGATTTTTTTCCAGTGCTTGGGATTAGTAAACATGGGGATGCCTATGCACCAGTTGAAAGGGTACGTTTTGTTTGGACAAAATACCCCAAACCTAAAACCCCTCAAGGCTGCCCATTCCTTTATCTTAAGGCAAGAAACCAGCAGTAGATGGGAAGGAAACTCTTTTACACACAGAGCCTCTCTGAAATGTTTAAATGATTGAACAGGAGCAAGAGGTTCTTGTATCAGATTATCAATCTCCTGCAGTGTCCAGTCCCCCATAAATCTTGTTCTCAAAGACAAAAGGACACATCCTTCCTGTCATAGCTACACACAGCATTGACCACAGCACAGCCAAGGCAAGGTTTTTGGAGCTCATGAGCCCTGCAGATGGAACACAGAAATGTTCTCCAAATCCAGTAAGGTTAGCATGAGGGTCACCTAAACATGAGCAGGAACAAGCTCACCTTCTGTTGTGTGTATCCACTGGTCACACATTCTCTAATGAGGGACAACAATTGACTAGATACTGCACAGATGCAAAGGTGCTGGTATTTGCACCAAATGGTTAATAGGCCCTAAGGATTAGTAATTACACAAATAAATATACAGCGAATTAAGACAGTTATCCTTTACTTTTTACTTTCAAACTTCTTGTTCCCAGGATGCGAATCAGGCCTCTCTTCAGATAATTTATAGAATATCAGTTTCCATAACAACATAATTGCTCAATGAAGCAAAAATACCTGGCAGAGTTGCCATTATCATGAAATAATTGACCACAACAGTGAGTGAAGGAGGCTGCATTAAAACCAAGATTGCTTCATGTCAACGTGTACAATTACAATTCAATAATGCTAAATCAAAGACCATCGTTCCTAGCGAGTCATTACGAATCACAGCATATCCATAACGAGCAGAGCAAGATGATAGTGAACAAATATTTTTCCCCACAACAAAGCACAAAGTAATGTCTAATCATTTAATGGTTGCTGAACTCCATGGCCAACACCATGACAGGTAATTTTAGGACCTAATGGTTTGCTATAAAGAAATACAAGCAAGAACATCTCACTCAGTTTGTGCCATCATATGAGCAAAGGCACAGGCTACTTTTTCTTTTTTAATAAGAGTGTTTGTTCCACAAAGACTTGTCAAACATTGTCACGTAAGATTCAAGAGGGAGTCGCATCCACTGCTGAAAACACCTACTTCAATAAAAAACCCCAGACCTAGTCTAGATGTAAATCTACATCTACCCATGGAGCCATTACATCTTTACTCCTTCTGTGGACTGCAGAAGCAACAAGCCCAGGGCCACATTTGTGTGGAAGTGCTCAGACCTAATACCTCTCAAGTCGGCATGCAGTGCCCCATCCCAGGTCTGCTCTGGACCCTGGTGTGCTCACCATGTCCCCAGGATATTTTTTATTTCTTTGCAGCTTCTCCATCTGAGAAAGCTTGAAGCAATAAGAAGCAGTGCTGCAGCTGCTCTGAGGAGCATATGTCTGTAATAAGATGCTGAAGGTGCACAATGGCAATCCCTGCAGCTGGCGCAAGAGTTTGTGAGGATGGGAGCCGTCCTCGGGTAAGTGTTGGAAGATTGTCCCGCTAAGAGGGAGCCAGCTTGGACTCTGTCTGTGTCCAGAGTCTACCTGGAGCACAGTAAGTTGAGAAGGAGCCCTAGGTGAAAAGTAGTGTTTATGTAATGTGGCTGGTCACGGCCAGGCATGAAAAAAAGTCAAATTCCCAGTGTGGTACCCCAAACAAATCAAGCTGGCCTGAAATATTGGCCATGCAACTCCACTCACTCCAGAGTACTTCTGCTTGTTCCCAGCAGTGTCAGCTTTGTTCTGGAGAGACTGTTATGGCATGCTTCCAAACACCTCAAAGTGACTAAAAACTGTAGTACAAAGTATTTACGTCTCCAACTCATAGATTTCTCAGCACGATACTCATATGTGCCATATGACATGACAAAACTATTACTCCATTCTTTTACCTTTGCATCCCTTGTTCCTTGCATACAGGCAGTAGGGTGAGCATAGTATGGTGTTGGCTCTGTCCTTAGGCAGTCCTGAGTCACCCAGGACATGCTTTATGCCCTTAGCAGTCAACATTATGAGTCACTTTGGTGGACGAGTGCTTTTTCTGCTCTAACTGACGTAATATTGATAACTCTGGGAAACAACAAACTTGCTCGGAACTCTGTGGGGATCTTAAGCCTTGGGAAGCATCAGGTCTTTTATTTTTACTACATGTTGCTTGGCTAACACTCCTAACAGCTTTCTTTTCCCTTCTGTTTAACCAGAAATTTCTGTTCTCTTCTCCCTTACCAACCTCTGCAAATACACTTTCCCATCTTGTATTTCCTCCACCCAGCACCAGGGAAAACCTGTGCACACACATACCAGATAGCCTTGGACATTACAGAAGCAAAGAGGAAAAAAGGTCAGACATGAGTCTTATCTCTGGCTTTGCAGTTCTGGCCTGCTTTGAAAGCAAGGCACGTATTTTCTTTAATTATTCATTTGGGTAACTGCAAACTCTGAACAAACTCTCTTAGGCTGCCTGTGCCTCTTGCTGCCCATCTTGCAGCAGCAGGAGGCTGTGGTGCACTGAAATACCTCAGTACGGACGTACACAAACAACCAGAATAACTAAAACATTTGTCAGAAATAAAGTGCAGTAAAGCAAAGAGGGGAAAAAAACAATTAATCATTCAAAAAGACGGGAGAGAGCGCATGGCAAAAGAAACCTGATAGCTTGTGCCACCTCCCCTGGAAGACTGTCAGCCCACTGACAGGAAGATTAAGGATGCTGATGGGAATTCCTCTCTCACCACAGTCAGCTTTAAAAGCACAGGACAATAATCTGCTTTTACAGGCCTGGCTGTGGCAACACATCTTTTTCTCCCCTTACTCTAAATAAAAAAGGATGATCCCTTGCAGTGCTTGTTTTCTGAGTGCTGTCCTCACAGTTGAGGTGAAAGTATTGATTGAAGCACTTGGACATTTATTGGATTTGTGGCTTTTATGATGTGTGAAAAATTTTTTGTCCTGCTTACATACATACTCTAATATTTCTTGGTGTAACCACCAAAGGCCCAGACACTCTGCCACACTTCCTTTGTAAAAAGACCAACTGGTGAAATCCCTGGAAGGCAGAATAGTAATTTCAAAGCATCAGTTTTAACAATATACTTGACATTGGGCTTGAAGAGCTTGCAAAGCTTAGAGTTCACCTCTCCTTGACCCTCTGGGGAAGACAATATATACTGCCATATCCATAGCTTAAGCTGGATTGCCCGTTTCAATACCTCGCTCCTTTAGGAACCTGTTTAGTAGAGTGAATTGCACTGGCAGATCGCCCTGAATGGCTCCTTGAGTGAAGTTCTCCATCCATCCTCATGGCTTATTTACTGAATTGGGTGATTGTGGGATGAGGAAAAGCAAGAAGGGGAAATTACTGCAACAAAGTCAGTGCTGTCCTTTTTCCTCATACAGGACAGAACTTTTTGCTACTTGCTTTTCTTGTACAGCCCTGCAAGTTTTTCACCCAAGCAAGAAAAGAATGATTGTTCCTCTTACAGGCAATCTTACACTACTCTCTAATTCCAACGCTTTATTTTCACCCTAGTTTCCTAATACCACTGAGAAGGCCTTCATATGTCCTGGATAAGGTGACATTTTTGTATTATGGGATGACATCACTTTCAGCAGTCACTTGCTCTCAGTTTTTTGTGTGCTTGAATCAGCCTGGCCTTTTTGCATTTTCAGAAAGGGTCATCCCTGTGGTGATTTCCATGCTGAAAGATAATTTGCACAGTACACACAGGAACCTTCCACACTGCGAGAGCATCAGTTCCTGAAATGCTTGATCTAAATCTCCACACGATCTACCCACTATTTGCAGTTCTCAGTACCTGAGTAGTGAAGTCTTGCATCAGGCTTGAGCAGTGCAGTTTAACAAAAAAAAAACCAACTCTTTTTTTTCATTTCCCCTAACTCGTTCTCCTTTTTTCTAGGCTGAGGTTCTCCAAAGGACCTAACCAAGCCTAACTAGTGGAGAAGAGCAGAAATGGGAGTCAAGTGTCCACCTATGGACAGCAACTGTCCCAGCTCTCAACTGAAATACATTTTAGGATCCTAATGGATAATGCCACCATATAACTCTAAAAAACCTGCACTGTTATATTCTTAACAATTTTTCATAGATATTTGATTGGGATAACACATACAAGATAAAATACTGGTAAAGTAACATACAAAGGATTTTTAAAAAACAGTAACCTAATATATTTCTAAAAAGTCAAATCAATAATTAAATTCACAGGACAATGGATTTCTTTTTTGAAGTGGAAGTTAATTACAGGCCATGCTGTTAACAAAGCTTTAATCCAAGGTTACTCCGGATAACACTGTTATGTTTTGCAGGCAGTAGGCCCCAAATGAGTATTAAGCTTGTATAGATGCCTGACTGAGATGGTGGCATATCTACAATACATAGCACTGATTTATATGTGCTTTTTCTCTCCATCCAGGCAATAGCTTTTTTTCCCTCCCTATCCTAACAGCTGCCGCTATGGGTTTTGTTTCAGGCTTTGTTTGGGGGATTAAAGTCATCTCAGTATAATCTCTTTTTGTTTTATACACTGAAAGAAGCATTAGAGATGAAAATTAATGCCACAGTGCATTTCATTAATCACACCAGAAGGCTTGGTTTGCTGTAGTAGGCACTTCCAGCAGAAGGTGCTCACAATCAGTTTAATTATTAAACGCCCTCCTCTGTTTAAATAGTGATGATCAAATCTGTGAAAGCATGGTTCCTGTGTTGGGGCAGGGGAATTCTTTTAAAAGGGCCAATACTGTGAAAATCATCTCGCCTTATGGCGAGTCCCACTTTCCAGCAATGTAAGCATCAGTTGATTGTAAGGACAAAAGGTCTAGCAAAATCAGTGCCTGGGGGAATTGCTATGAGATAAAGAAGGCATCACCTCTGGGTCACCAGCGCAAAAGAAATCACGGTCATAACAGCCAACAGTTACCGTCAGGGGATGGGTGCTGGCAGGCAGCATGGCAAGAGGTACCAAGTCTCTGCCTGGTCTTTGGGAAGCAGGTGCTCAGATTACAAAAAGCACTACTAGCATTAACTGACATTGCCAGGAAAAGGGCCAAGTATTGACCAGTCCAGCTAGCTGGGCTGTTGGGGCGTATGCCCCACAAAAGGCTAAGTCTCAGTGGCAGATGGCCAGGGGGAAGTTTGCATTTCCACAACTCATGCTCTAACCGTTATGAATAATCAGCAGCTCTCTAGGGCCTGGGGTCTGATGCGAGGCAGGGGCCAGCCCAGCAAGAAAACTGCATCAGCCATCAACTGTCCCAGCCAAAAACATCCTCAGACTGATGCGCTGGGGCAGTTGCATACAGATGAACATGATGTAAGTGAATCTGCTGCAGGAGGAAGGAAAGCAAGCCTCATGGAAGAAGGGTCTAAAGAGAAAAGCTGTAAAATTCATATTTTTTTTTCTGCAGAATCTGGAAGTCAAAAGCACAGGTTTCCTTAAAAATACTTCTGCTCAATCACTATTAAAGCCCCGCTTGAAATGAAAGCATAATCAGAAACTGAGGAAATGCAGTCTTAGTAAATGTGACAATATACAGTTTTATCCCACTTTACCCTGCCTCAGCCTCCCTCCCATGGCAAGAAGGAAAGCGATGCCTGTATCTAAAGGGAAAGAAAGCCAACAAAAACAAAACTGAAAACCAACTGGTCCTGCCCACAACAGTGTCTTCTCCCAGAGAGAAAAGTGCTGTGAGCAGACTACAATTCCCAACGTTCACTGAGGCTGCTTTTAAGACAAATTTTATCGGGGAACATCCTAAACAATCTGAAATTGAAAGCAAGCCCCGGTGGTTGTTGGAAGCTGTAGTCAGCTGTCCTGAGGTGAACTACCGAGCAGAAAGATCCTGAGCGCGGCTTTCCTAACCAAAAGAGCCCCGCTAGGGATCTGGAGGAGCAGGCAGTGAGCAGCGCTCTGCCCCTTTCAGGGGTGCCACGCTCCCTCCTTGGGCTTTTCAGGACCCCTCGCTGTTCTGGGGGCATTGCTGGCCTGGGCCTGCAGCAGAAACAGTGAGACCCGGTGGCAGCAGGCGGCTCCAGCAGGATCCGCGNCCGCCGCCCGCCGCCGCCGCCCGCGACCCCGAGCTGCTCTCGCTGATCCGGCAGAAGGAGAAGGACCTGGTGCTGGCGGCGCGGCTGGGTAAGGCGCTGCTGGAGCGCAACCAGGACATGAGCCGCCAGTACGAGAGGATGCACAAGGAGCTGACCGACAAGCTGGAGGTGAGGCCCCGCCGCCCTCCTCCCTCCCTCCCTCCCCCGGCGCTCCGCAAGGGCCCCCGCTTCAGGGCCGCGGCCCCGGGGAGCCGCGCGGTGTCTCCCCGCGGAAAGCGGCCTCTTCCTCGAGAAATCCCGGGGGCGGCAGGCAGGTACAGGCCCTGCCGGGCAGCCCACGGAACTCCCTGTGGCGGTGATGGGGAAAAAAGCGTCTAAGAAAACCCTCTTAGGCCTGGGGGAGGCAAATCTGCTGTTCTTCCCCCGCCCCGGCTGCCAGCGGGTGTATCAGCCCGGGGACGGGCTGCAGTGCCTTGCTTCGGGAGGTTCCTGGGGGTGCTTGTTTGCCCCAGGATCCAGGTATTGCCTAGGTGAGATGTGTGCTGTGCTCGGATCATCTCGTCACGGAAATGCCTCGGAAGTTAAATTTATACAGCAGGTACTGAACTACAGAGCATATGTAACCCTTGTGCTTAAGCTGTTGCAGCTAAGGCATTAGGCATGGCAGGAGATAAGCCCTAGTGATACCTCTCTGTTAGCTGCTTGCTCTGAAAAATACCTACAGGTATCCAGAGAGAGCTGTTTGCCAGGAACTCAGTGGATTGAGCTGTTTATTGATTTTTAAGGATGAAATAGAGCCATTACAAAGAAAAAGACTTGTGCAGGCAGCTTTTTTTGGAACAACTCTCTTGCACAACTGTGTAAGAGAGCCACTGTTACTCACACTCTTTTTCTCAGAGATAGCCTTGAAATTTTAATTCTCCCACAGAGTAATACTGCTTAGAAGGCTGATTAAAGCTTCTCTCATCTTTCTGGCGAGAGTTTGAACAGTGCTGGACTAACGTTCAAATTTAAAGTCACAGCCCTAGACTAGTTCTTTCTGTACAGTCCTGCATATTCCTGTGTTCCATCCTCTCAGAATTACACCTCTCAAATTCAAGACGATTAGTGAAATTACTGTATGGCCTTTGTTCTCCTCTCTGTTATTAAGCAGCATTTTACCCTAGCTGATCCCTTCCTCTTTGCAGGGAAATCTCTCTGCATTTACTAGTCTGATAGAAACAATAATGAAGGTGGCATTTGCTCAAATTGTTGTTTAGTGGCACTATTTATCAGATTAGAATTTCCCAGAGTACTGAAATTTGCCAGAGAGAATGTTTTCAGGTTGATCTTTAAGGAAGAACAGACGTATGTGGTGGTGTGCTGACGTGGTTTTCCTGATGAGTTGGAGTAGAACCTTTTCTGCCGTTAAAGGAAAAACACACAAGTTTAGGTACTTGCTCAGCTGCCTTTTAGGGAGTTCAGGAGTCTCAAATACCACTTGCTGTTTGCAAAATGGAAAGATGAAAAGGAGAGGGGGGAAAACTATGACTTTGTAGCACTTTAAGTAACATTCACCAAATGTTTACCTCTGCTCTTAGGGGCCCATTCAGAACGTGAATGAAGGGATGATAAACACAGCCAATTGTTTACCTGTTTTCATCCCACTGCTATCACTCTAACTTTCCAGTTGAATAGCAGATTCCTGCTTTTCAGACTACCCACCTGATAGGAGTTAGTGTTACCTACTTAGGGGTCAATTTTTTTTCCACTGGGTTTGGCAGATCTAAGCGCTAGTTCACACACACAAAATCAAACTTGTACATTAATCTTCTACAACACAAGGCTGGTAATCCTAGCCTCTGCAGATTAAACGTTGGCCTCCTGTTGCCACTGAAGTGAACAAAATTTCACAATAAGCTTTTCAATTTCAGAGGAGCAGAGAGGAAGGACCCACATCTGTTACCTCCTTCCCTATGCTGAGAACTTTCTCATGACCAGAAGCAGTCTCAGATGAGATCCTTGGTGATGACTGCACCTGATGCAGTGATGTTTAAGTAGCATTTAGGAGTAAAGATTTTCTCCCAGTTAACACTTCAAAGTTGGTTACAAGAGCTCAGTGTAGCCTCTCCGTTTCCCAACAGCGAAGATGCTGGCCTGCTCTTCTAGTGCTTTGCCTCAACACTAAATATGTTCTAGTTTTGTGGGTTCATTACCAAAGTGTAGTATCCCTACCATACACCTATTCTGGCAACCCTTTCACTTCACAGCCTGAAGTCAAATTCATTTCTAATCACGGAATTGAAGTCCTGTAATAAATTCTGATTTGTGATCCTAGTCAGTTTTATCCTCTGTAAGGGATTAAAACAGCTAATACCTCTGTTCCTCTGACACAGAGAAGCTTGCTCTGTCCAAGAATTCTACACTATGGATCCCTTTTGTCATCTGGGAAACTCCCCCTTGCTGTCATCTCTTTAAATGAGGACCAGCCCAGCTCAGTTAACTTCAAGAGAAGCTGCTTTTGGAATAAAATGTCTTCTAGAAAGCAGTTCTGTGTAAAAATCAGTGAGCAGCTGGTGGATGGTGAGACACTTGGAAAAGAAGAAGCTCCCCTACTAAGGACAGCAGTTTGCCCTGTCATCATTACACACAAAAAACCCCCTATCCAGATCTGCAGCCATGCAGGTGCTGGAGTGAGGGCAGGCGAGGGGAGACGGCTACTGGGAGAGGAAGAGGCAGAAGGAATCAGTCAGCACGTTCTGTCTGGTTCATTCCCCCCATCTTTGCAACAGCCTCTCTGTGCCCCACTGCACTGTTCTTGTTTCTCCACCACAAGAGAATAAACTTTATATTCTTCACCTCCCCCAACCCTAACCTTTGTGATGGCCATTTATTGGAGCTATATGTAGTGTGGATTTTATTTTGCAGTAAAGGACTAAAGTGGTTTTTAAATGATTGACAAGGCTTATCTGTGGCTTCTAAATCACATTTGAGTATGTCTGGGGAACTTCAGCTGCAGCGCTGCTCCTTAGCAGGCTGAAGTTTCATATTCCATTTAGAGAAGGCCCTGGATCTTTCTAAACGTTGCCTAGCAGTGAAGGAGACAGAGCTATAAAAGACAGCATTTTCAGTGTGCTGCTAAAAAGTGAAATTGTGGCCACACTTAGGCTACAAACAAGATTTCTTTGCAATGGTTGTCATGGGCCTGGTGCTGGGATTTCATGCCCACCTATTGCATTAAAAATAATTATAATAATACTTAGCACTCTCATTTGCAAGGGGTGCTTGCTCTTCCAGCGTCTGAAACACAGGAAAATACTTTCGCTTTGGGATAGTGTTTTTAATCAGCCTTCCCTAACATTTGAGGGTTTTCCAAAAAGTCCTGAATTTGCAGAAAGATTTGGAAAAACACAAGCAGGGTGCTGCTACACTGCCCTGGAAGGAGCATAGGAAGGAACTTGGAGATAAGATCAAGAAAGAGAAAACATGGGATCTTCTGCAGAGCAAGAGGTGGAAGATTAGTGATAACGTAGGCCAGAGGGCTGCTGGAGGAGTGGAGAGCTCTGACGTTCAGACCTGCTCAGGAAGGTAGCAGAGACCCTGCAAGAGAGGCTGTGTGTCATCAGCAGTAGGCACCCAGGGGAAACAGCCACCTCACAGCCTGTGTTTCTAACAGGCAATAAAAAGCCACTTCACATAAATGCAGTGCAATTTTCTTTTCCTCCTGGCAGGTATATTTTCCCCTCCTAGCATAAGTGCCATGAGGATTGCTTACTGGGGGATGATACCCTGGGAAAAACAGGCGAGTGCTGCCAGTGTTGGGCCCCATGGGTTCCTGTTCTTTGCTAAGACACATTCCTAAAAGGCTGGTGTATGCAGTAGAGAGTAGCAGCAGGTTATTCTGGGGGACAGAAGACAACCAACAAGGAGAGGGCTCTTGCTCATCAGACTTCCCTCCTAATCTTGGGACATCTGGAGAAGAGAAGGCTCTGGGTAGACCTTATAGCAGCCGTCCAGTACCTAAAGAGGCCCTATAGGAAAGATGGGAAGACTCTTTATCAGGGAGTGTAATGATAGGATGAGGCGTAACGGTTTTAAACTGAAAGAGAGGAGATTAAGATTAGATATTAGGAAGAAATTCTTTACTGTCAGGGCAGTGAGACACAGAAACAGGCTGCCCAGGGAAGTTGTAGCTGCCCCATCCCTGGAGCTGTTCAAGGCCAGGTTGGATGGGGCTTTGAGCAACCTGGTCCAGCGGAAGGTGTCTCTGCCTGTGGCAGGAGTGTTGGAACTGGGTGATCTTTAAGGTCCCTTCCAACTCTAACCAGTCTATGATTCTATGCCCATGTCCCTAATCTGTGACTGTTCTGCAAGTATGCGCGTGGTTTCAGTCACCAGGGGAAATTCAAGATCAGAGATTCTTTCAAACAGGCACAACAAATCTGTTTTGACCTGATTTGCAGCTCTTTTTCAGTCAAACCCTCATTTAACTGAGGCTGTAAAACATGGAGAAGTTCCACCAGATCCATGCAGTCCCTCATTTTCCAGCCAGTCCAGAGCAGAGTCTCCAGCACTGGCAGTGGTTTCTCAAAAACCTGCAACCCAAACGTGCGTGTACATAATGTCTACAGAAACTACTTAGTTGTACCATTGCCATTCCAGAGCGGACTGCATCAAACAATAGAGTTACTGTGCACTATCAAACTACTAGACAACTAATTAGGTCAGGAATAGAAGGAGCAAATGGATAGATGATTCAACTGTTGTTCGTAAAACCCATATGACAAGAAAGATGCCTCATCTAGATTCCTCATCAGCAGTAAGGATACAGTTTGTGTAGTTTTGACTATAAAGGCAATTGTTAAAAGAATTACGCCACTGCCTACTGAAAATTGCTTTGGAGTTAAGCTAGGCTCTGCCAAATCAATTGGCCTGCCCGACCTATATATTCTGCCTATTGACATGCAGCCTGCTTTACTCTTTTGGCAGTTGTTTCAGTAAAAATTCAATGTGCTGATCTCCAAAGGCCAAGGACAGGCCAATTGCTGGAAATGGAAAGCCAGTTTAGTGCCAGTGACCTGCCCTGACATGGGATTCCCACATTCGTGGCATTGTCATGCTCTAGCACCATTCTCTTTCCTGCCTAAAAGGTTTCAGCCCTAAGCATAGAGAAGTAAAAAGCCACAGCATTCACTTTTTTCTCCCTTCCTAACCTCTTCTCCCCCCTGTTATCTAGCACCTAGAACAAGAGAAACACGAACTAAGGAGGCGATTTGAGAACAAAGAAGGAGAATGGGAAGGAAGGGTGTCTGAGCTGGAAAGCGACGTTAAGCAGCTGCAGGATGAGCTGGAGAGGCAGCAGGTTCACCTGCGTGAAGCCGACCGTGAGAAGACGCGGGCTGTCCAGGAACTCTCCGAACAGAACCAAAGACTCCTGGACCAGCTCAGCAGGGTGAGTCACCATTGCATTGAGGGCAGGCACCCAGTTGCCTTGGTCATGGGAAAGGCTCACAGCTCTGCTCTAGACCGCCTTTTAGGCAAGTGAGCAGGAAAGCTTCCTCTAAGGAAAAAAAAAAATGGTTCTGCATCTGGTCAGATTACACGAGTGTCCCTATAAAACATGCTGCCTGTTTTATTGAATTTTAGACTTTTAAGGATTGCTGCACTTCATTGGCAAAGCAGTTGCATTTCTGGATTGAGTGGTCATTTACTGCATAATGTCTCTCTCAACTCTTTTTGTACCTAAAACTGATTTAGAAAATCTGTTTCTAATTTACAAATATGCTCAGCAAATGTAGCACACAAGAAAAAGGCTAATCTGTGACAGTGAGGTGAAAGGCTTTTTGCAGGCCTCCCTTTTTTGACATACATTGACTATAGTGTTATAGAATCGATCATACCATGTCATTCTAAGATGGTGTGTCCCTGTAGATAACTTTGCCATGGTTCGATGTGTGAGAACCTACTGAAATTCCTTGGAATGGCATGTTTCAGCAAAGAGCTTAACTTGCCTCTGAATGAAAGAAGTTTTATAGTGAGGCCACTACAAATCAACCTAATTGACTGAATACTTCCAGCATGGGTTTCTTTCTGACAGCAAGAGACTTAACAATTTCTGCCTCCTCCTCCACAAGTTAACCTGTCTTCTAGAATTAAGAACCTTGGGTTTTTTTCTCCCCACTGGACAGTTAGTACAAACCATAATTTTAATGCTTCAGAATGGAGTTATTCCAGCAGATTAAAGCTTTTTCTTCTCACCAGTTGCTTATCCCCAAAATAACATAGAACAAAAACACACACCAGAGACTCATGCTGAAGAGGCCCATTTAATGTTGTAAGAGCACATTTCAGACTAGATTCTGTCAGAGGTGAGCCTCTGGGGCTGACACAGGGACTGCCCAAGGAAAGGTCAAAACCTTGATCACAACACTAGGACTGGAAGACTCTGAAATGTACAGGTTTCTTCACTCGATCTGAGGATGCGGTTTTCCTGTGCCTCTGGAGGCAAAGGAGCAGGTCTTGGGTATAACACTCTGTACTGGCGCTTGAGGAAATCATTCCTCATTCTGCTATAGATTTCCTTGTCAAGTACTAAAAGAGCCACTTAGTCTGTGGATTTGTTTTTTAACTGGCTTTAAAAAAAACACAATCAAACAAAACCAAACAAAACCCCCCCAACTTCCTTAACTCAGGAACACTGCTAAGTTTATCTGTGTTTTTGAAGTGGTATCTCCTAAGTGTAGCAGATGAGCTAGTGAAGATCTTTCACCGTTTCTCCAGACAGAGCATATTTCACATACAACATGGATAAAAGATTCCACCCAAACCCTTGCAGAGCTCCTGTGTTATGTCAGTTTCTTATCCAGGGCTAAGAACTGGGATCCCATCAGACTCAGTGACCCTCATCGACTTTCTGTGTATATGTGATTTCCACTACCAACTGGGAAATCTAAGATTTTTTGTGGTCCCAGCATAAGCACAAACTAAAAGTTAGGAAGGGAAAACCAGACAGCTTGCTTCAGGCTTTAAACCACATGGGATTATCCTTGTGTGACACTTGTGCTACAGGAGCCTCTCACAGCCCAGATGCTCAGAACCGCTCAGCTAATCCTAGTGCAAAGGAACCACCAAGTTAGGTCTACCAGCATGCAATGTCCCTTAACTCCCTATTACTGCCAGAAATAGTTGAAGACTATTCAGAAGACTTCAGAACTGACCTATTCTGAGAAGAAGTTGGATGTTGGTGGTGCCCTCACTGCTCCAGCCCAGCCCTGCTCCCAGCTTGGGAAAGAGGACTGTTGTTTTCCAACACAGATGAGGCAAAACTGATAGAGGCAACTTACGCTTGCCAAGGCACAATTCAGTGCTCATTGAGTTTGTCACCTGGCCAAAACTTGCCAGTAACTCGAATATAGCAATGGATATAGCAAGGGTGTAAACAGTCTTTCTAGAGTCATGAGAATCTGGACAAATTGAAACAGAGTTGGGAACGGTCTGTTGTCATTCACCCAGGGCTTTGGTTGAGGCTTTTTAAAATCTTTGCGTTTGATTACTGGGTGCTTATATTCCATGTTTGCTGCTCCGTAGTGCAATTGCCATCTTATTTGTCTGGTCTCTTGTTCTGAAGACATTATGCATGTAATCCTTGAGGCAGTGGTAGTGCTTAAACAGTGCACCCATGTAGTTCTGGCTCCTGTTACTACTTGGGCTTTCGATAAATAGACAGGACAAATACAGCTGCATGGATGTGCTTGCCTAAAGCTGTATTGCCATAGGCTGGAGTCTTGCTAGGGATCATGAACTGAGCACTGGGAGAGGAAAACCCTTCAAAGAAGCACTATTAGTTTCTGTGAACTTTGAGGTGTTGTAGGCATCCTCCTTGCATTCTTGGTTCTGCATTTTGCACCTGCATTTTGTGTCACACTGGATTGTTTGGGAGGAGGGGGTTATGAGACATCTGGGATAAGGGAATGAAAGCTTTATTGAGAGCCTCAACTCTGCCCCATCCTACACAGTATAACCTGCTAGAGGCTCCACTCACAGGATAGGAAGAAAGGTTCCTCTCTGGTACAAGTCATTCTACACTAGCAGGTACACTGGCTCTTTAAATCTGAATTTCTACAGTTTTTAGCAATTAACACCTCATGGCCCAGTTTCACAACTTGAGCATCTCTCTCCCAGGGAAGGTACTCCCTTGGCACTAGGCTCTATATGTCAAATGACAGTCTCAGCCTCAAACTACCAGCCCACATGGTCCTGCTTGCTCCTTCTGGGGTCCCTGGGTTTCAACCCCTTTTACCTCAAAGCAGAGCAGCATCCTTTATCCTACTCCTCCTCCTTCCTGCTGCGGTGATATTTTTCCACCAACTAATTAAGCCTTAGGACATTTTTTTTAACCCTGCCTTCCCCAGAGATGAAAGGCCAAGCTAAGCACATACTTTTTTCATCTAAACCTGGCACAAATGCTAACCAACCAAGCACACAGTCTCACACACCCACACAAGAATAGCAAAGGGACCTGGAAAACTCTGTCTTAAAATTAAACCATGGGACTGAAAAAATCCGTCCTCAATTCTGGCAAAGACTGATAAGGAAAACTCAAGGATAGGGATTTTATATGTGCTCAAGTCTCTAAAAATGGGGATAACTGTCTTGCCTCAGAGTTGCCAAGAGGCTGTATAAGGTCCATAAAATTATTTGAGGTCTTCAGACAAGATGATGATATAGGAGAACTTTACATATCTAATAATAGCAAGTAGGCTATAAGGAACTTTGACTCCTCTTGAAATACAGCCTTTGGTGTGGTTCTCTGCTTTTAGCAGAGCAGAGATACTGCCCAGGGTTATAACAGTATTAAACCATGGGGAAATTATGTGGGCTGGACTGGGAGCTCATAGTGACATGATTCAGATACCAAAGATCAAGTTTAAGATCTCCCTAGTAACCTTATTTTTTCTTTGCTAAGCGATGATTAAAATCCCTTCTGCATGTTGATTTGATTTCCCTCCCCCTGTCTCAGCAGAGCAAAGCATGTAGTACCTCTCAGCAGTGTGAGCACACCAAGCTAAACACCGATTTTACCTGGGAGAACTGCAGAGCACATTGCAAGCAGTATGCCAAGGTACATACCACTCACCATAAATGCTCAAAGATAACATATAGGAGTCAAAGTACGGTTTTGCCGAGAAAGTCGTGGCTTGTGAATTATTACGTGTTCTGTTTCCAGCTCCTTCAGTTTCTCCCATCTGTTTCAGTTCCCCATTTGGAGGAAAAAAAAAGAAGTCCTATGCTTTCTGTTCTTTTGAGTTATAAAATCTAGGAGGAGTGGGTATACGGAAAGGTCTCCTCTTACATGTACCCAGAGCACCTAGCACAGCAAGAATTTTGTCCTCACCTTTGGGCTTCTAAGAGCTACTAATGCAAATAACAACAAGGAGCCCTTTTTCTATAATGAGGCAACATATTACTACTTTGTCAGGAAGTGAATGAAAAAAGACTTTCACACTGTTTCTAAGTGGCTTCACCAGATGGCTTTCCCACACACTTCCTGCTACCAAGCTCTGGGCTCCTGTAGCTATTTGCTGCATGTAGCTTGGGCGAGGATGTATCCTTCCCAGTTCAGTTGGGCTTCTTTTATGGTACATAGAGCATAAGGAAGTAATTTCACAATGTCAAGCTCAGGTAGTTTTTGCAATGAAAATCTGTTTTCAGTGTCAGGAAGAAGCATGTCATCTTGCACTGCTGAAATAGCTCTTTGTGTTTAGAGAGAAGCACTTGGTGACCACGGCATCCCTCAGAGGGGCCCTCAATCACCAAGTTCTTATATTTGCTCAACATCTAGTGCCAACATACTGCTACAAAGAATGAGATGTTTCAGTCAATCCCACTTGGTACAGCAAGAAAATGATCAGCCAGCCCACAAGTCTCCAAAGGAGGTTTTATTTGCTAGCCACAAAACCTTCCTTTCAGTATTATTTCAATTGAAGGAGTTTTGTTTCTAACTTTGCGCTGTAACATGCAGCATAGCTTCAGAGAACTAGCAGGCACTGCCTGGCTTTGATTTGAGAAAACCGTGGGTTTAATTCAGGAATGAGCTGACCATATTATAGTTGCCTTTTCCAAATCACTTTTACTTTAAATACATCCTTTTGTGGCCAACAACATACTTAGAAGAGAGGCAACTCTGTTGTCAATTATTGATTTGAATAGCTTTATCTGAATGGTTGCTTGTTGGGTCTGTCAGCATAGGAGCAACGTTGGTTTTAAGAAAGTCAGACTAATAATTGGAAAAAGTTACTAGAACAAGCGTGCTGGGCAAGATACACTGCATTTGCCATGCCAAGATCTGTAGCCATTACATACGCTATGAGCTAGCTTATCTTTAATTCCTTATTTTTTCTGTACAGATGCTTAACACAAGCTTCCTTATGTTTCTTGTTTATTAAGTTGTCTCCAGTAGCCCAGAAGGGTCTACTGGGAATTCCCGTGCTTAGCACAGAGGCAAGTCAGTCAGGCTGAATTTAAGTACTGCTTCAGGGGGTTTATTTCTAAACAGAAGAGGATTCTGAGTGGACTTAGGCTCAAGAAGAGTTGCTTTGACTAGCCCCACATCTCAAGGTGCATATCAGTCACTACACTCCATTCTTTTTCATTAAAAGTCTCTAGTTTTTGCTGTGGCTTAAAGTGTTTACTGGACCTATTCAGTAAGGAGTAGCTTACTGTACGGAAGTCCGTACTGAGATACTCAATAACACACGGAGTCCTGCAGAGCAAATCTTGATCTGCATCACCTCTGAGCAGTTTAAATTCAATGAAGCAGGGAGATTGCATGAGAAAAGGCAGCATCCCTTCCTGTTGAAGGGGCTGAAGTACCTGCGGTTCATGGCAGCTTAGGTAGGGCTGCTCACTCCTTGTGGTAGGCAGACAGCCCTTCCAGCATTTCTTTGTGCCTGACATAAGGCACACTTATGTTACACATGGTGGGGCAAGACAAAAGCAGATACCAGCACAAGACAGAGCCAAACACTGAAGCCAGCAGACTTCCCATTAACCACATCAAGCACTCTCCAGCCCCCTGCCCCTCTGGATCATCAGCAGATCCCAGCACCATGTAACCAGGTCCTCAGTCACCCCCTGAATACTGGCTAGTGCACAGGCAGGAAAGGGTCTTTCTCACCAGCTACTTCTCCCCTTAGCAGAGAGCATTTGTTAATAATTCAGCTTCATGCCACATCAAGACTGGAGTACTGAGACTTTCTATGCTAACGCTGTAAATATAGGACGTGACTGCAGCTGCGTGTTCTTGCCTGCAAAGTCCTTCAATGAAATGATTCAGTGCCCTAGAAGGTAATGAAGAAACATCTTGAGGTCACTGCTGAGTGATGCTCACCCACCATCCATCTGAGAGAAGGGAGACAGGCAAGAAGAAAGGCTCAACCCTCTCCCTGAGAGCCTGGCCAAGCTTGCAGCACCCATTAACCTCATTTTAGGGCATCCAGAACTTCAGAAGCCAATTGGAACAGGGCCATCCAGACACCAAGGCACAAATGCAGCAAACACCAAAGAAGTAATTCCAGCAAAGATGGAGGGGAGGCACCCCTACAGAGTTTGCCCAAAGATTTTGCACCCACTTATTTCATGCAAGATTTTTGCCCTTGTATCCTTTGGTTTAAGTACTGGTGAACACTGTGGGAACGGGGAGAAAGCTGTACACAAAGTAAAACAGAGGCACACACTGCTACTGAGACACAGTGCAAAGCCCTCCCTTGGGAAAGGGTTAAAAATTACTATCAAGGTAAAAAAAAAATGTTACTATTGAGGCAGTGGAACTAACACAAATCCCTGCTTTCGGGAAAAAGGATAACATCCATGGGTCCCAGGGGCTGTGTGGGACCCTCATCCTCCCCCAGGGCAGCAGAGCAGGTACACTGCCATCCCCAGGGACCCCCCTTGCTGGTTGCTAGGTGACAGCACACCACGGTCCCAGCTGGTGATGTTGCTGTAGCAACCGGGTGTGATTTCTCTGCTTGTAATGCCATGACAGTCAGCGGACACGCAGTGAGACACATTTGTGACGTCTGAAGCAGGCAGGCGGGTGGCAGAGATGTGTCCCCAGCATNTCCACACTGTGTATGGCTTGTCTTACATTCTCAGAGGCTTATGGTGCCTGGATGGAGCAGCAGAGACCGACCCCATGAGACTCCCCCAGAACCCAGACCTCCTGCCCCCCGCACCTTGGGCAGCAAGCACATCAGCACACAATGAGTGTCTGGAGCACTAAGACAAATATGCATAAGCGTTAAGCACCTGGTAGTCAGACATACACTGCTCTTCCCTGCACTTCAGCTGAGCCCAGCTCACAGCCCCGCTTTCACCTCTAGCAAATGGTTCTGGAATAGATTCCAGGAGTTTCTGCAAGGCTTCTGCCTTGAGACATTAGCAGCACCACTAAGCCATGAGCATCTGAAAGCAGGAATCCAACATGAAACTGAAGGTGAACTTGTTCTGGAGTGAGGAGATAAAAATCTGAATGAGTCCCTTCTTCCTCTCTTGCCCTGCACTAAAAATTTCAAGTGGCTATTCTGTTTCATTCCAAGTCTTTATAGGAATTATTTTATTATGTAGTGGCTTAGAGGTAGGAACATGTGGGCAGAAGAAATTTTTTCAGAATATTTCTGCTTATTCACACTTGCTGTAAACACTTCCTCCAGGAGATTCTAGAAAGTAGGACACAAAGTGTTTGCATCCAGACACTGCATTACTAGCTAGAACCAGAGCTAAACATGATTGAGGGCTTTACAAATATCTACATAAGAAAAACACAATTAAAAGCATTTGATCTTTAAAGAGCCATTTTGTGTTACAAAGTTTGCACACCTTATAATGAAAGTCTTTAAATTCTTTAAGTAGGATTGCAATTTCTAAATGCAATTTAGTAGACAATAGCTCAAGAGGGAGGTCTCTTCTACACTGAGGAGTTTTTTTTGCCAGCTGTATTAGGTGCTCTGATTACCCACAAAATCATAGAGCCCCCTTGCAAAGCAGCCTAGATCTTAATCAACATTTTGTTTAGAATGGCATTTAACAAAACCCAGTTTATTTTGAGCAGAGATATAGGATCAGCAAGACTCTCTTGCTGACTTCTGATGGATGCCACAATGCAATACAAAGCTGGCTTATGCTTGGCAGTACCCCCCGTAGGGATGGGAAATGCCACCAGAGATGGGGACAAGAAGCTGTCTAGAGGTGAGAGTACAACAGGAAACAACTGACAGTAGGACATAAATCAAGTGACCTGCATGACAGAGTAACTGGGGTAAAAGGTTGCTCATAAGTAAACCAAGAGAGCATTTAATTTGGAATAGATGCGGATTGACCTAACAATTTCATTAGTTGTCCTCCTACAGAGGCTCAGTTTTGTAACTGTAGAGATTTGCACCGGATTTCCTTCATGGACAGCATCTGAGGGGGAGGTCCACCAGTATCAGAAGTAGTGGGAACATTTCCATTAACTGTTCTCACTATCTCCCAAGTATTCTTCCCTGAAAGGTTCTAATGTTGAAGCCTGTAATGAACATTTTTAAAAGGAAGAATTACTTGGATAGTTTCAGCTGGGTTATGATTCTACTGAGATTAGCACAGTAACGTAGATTTGTAATAAATGTAGAGCTATCACAGAACAGTTACAAGATCTGAAGATACATGGGTACCTAAAGCATCCAGCTCACTTGATTTTGCCCTTTAAATACCATTTACTAGTTTACTGTGTAGTTCATAAAAAATAACCTGTTGTGTTTTTCCTCCATTGCTTCCTGCTTCCCTTTAGTCCCTCAGTCTCTCTCTCCTCCTGGATACATCTCAAAAGTCATTTGAAGCTTATCACCAGCCTCAGACTGGTAGTTGTCCCTGCAGTTTTGTTCCTTAAGCTGATGTGAGACCTCAGTTCCTTTGGGGATAGCTTCACCTCCACTTCCAGTACACCAAGAGGGGAAAATTTAGCCTTGTGATTCCCTTGTTCTCCAGATCCTCAGCTGTCTGTTCCTGAATCCATTTCCAGACTTGTCACAGTTTTCTAGTAACAGGGGTGCTCTTGGAAAGCTATTCCATTTGGCAACTATTTAGCATAAGTTGTTCATATTTATTTGTTGAATAAAGCACCATTGTATTTGGTCGCTCACAAGCTCCGATCAAGGAAAAGTGAAGTCTTCTGTAACACAGGTATAGACCAGCAGATTTGTTGCTCACATCAAGGCCATGAGGCAGGTACAAACCTTAAGACTTGCTAGAGGGAAGGGTCCATACTTACAGAAGAGTAGGAGAACAGACAGCCCAGAGATTCTACAAGGTCTCCACTGAAGAAGCTTTCAGGAAGTGGCCAAGTAGTCACCAGTCAGGCCAGTTTTTGCCTTGGCATAAGAACTAGGCAAAGTTAAGTCTGAAAGAGGCCTTCTGAGGTTTCCCCATCTTTTATGCAGGCAAGACTTTCAGTAACATCAGGTCAAGTCTTACTGCTATTTATGAATATTGAAGGAAAGAAGCCTGAAGAAACACAGACAAGTAGTAAGTGATCTCTAAGGCTTTGGAACAGACTTGCATTTTTACTCTACATGGGCATAAAGTAACTGGGGGATGAAAAAACGTAAAAAGGACTATTCAGAAGTAGGTTCCAACCTTTGCTGGAATAGACTTGGATACTGGGGAGTCATTCTTTCCAGCAGATTTATGTTTAGATTAAACCAAATGAGAAAGCCAGAAATGACCACGTTTGTTCAAAAGAGACTGTTTGTAGAATTTAGCAGTGCAATATTTGTCCAAATAACATCTATTGATCATCCATGAAGTTGCACAGGGATTTGCTAACTCAAATTATTTCTGTAGATTTCACCTCTAGTCCAGAGAGATTTACTTCCCTAGGCTTCACTGATGTTGTATTTCACTTTGTGCACAAATTCTTCCTAAATGTTGTGCTTCTTACTCTTTATTTCTCTCTCCACTTTCGCACAAGGGACCTGACATCTTAGTGAAGACTAACTAATAAATATTCAAGTCTTTAAGAGCTCAAGGCAAATGCTTATGAAATTGATGATTCCATTAATACTACTACTTTTTGCTGGAGCCTTTCTGTGCCTGAAGCACTGGTGCCATGGGCACAGAACCTTACCCTGCAGAGCTGTAAACAAGGAGGTGTCTCACAGTCTTGAGCTGCTTTATCAACCTCTGCTGCAAGAAACCACTACCCCTAGATCTGCTGAGCTACCCCATGTTCACCTCAGTCAAGACAAGACAGCCCAAAAAGCCACTATGCAACCTGTCCAGGTTCATCTGGCTTGTTTTCATGGTATGGAGGAACAGCCTCAGCCCAGATAGAGAGGTGGAAAAGGATAATACACACTTGGGAACAGCTTTTTTTTTTCCCCTGCCAGATGCAATTGCATAACCCCAGTGCTTTTAAGGCTAAGTAAAAGCAGGCACCGCAAGATCCCACAGGCAGCACCCTGCCTTCACATGGAGACCATGCTGGACACAGACCCCAAACCAAGCAAACAGAGAATGGTGCCATTTAAAAGCAGGACTGGAGGCAGGCAGGAACATTACTCACAAGCAGTTTTCTTGACTAGCTGGAATAGGCAGGCCAAGTATCATTTTACTTTGAACCCCCTGAAGGGGAGACATGTGCCACTGCAGAAACCTCTACTGAGATTGTAACCACCGATTTGTACAATCTAAAACAATTCCTCAAAACCCACCTACAGAGGATTAATAGGTTGATTTATTTCCTTTAAAGAGGCCTCCTCCATTCCAGGCATTATCCAACCCAGCAGCTCAGAGCTGCTTACCAAGATTAACTCTGGCACCACAAGACACAGCCCATCAGCTGCAGGCTGGCTCCCAGCAGCTCCTTCCTTTCGAAGGAGTCATTTGCATCAGGCTTTGAAAACTTGGGAAATTCCTTCTGTCTTCCCATCCTTCATAATCCTCCATCACGAGACAGTACCACAGACTAAGAAGGTCAAGTTGGGGGAGAGGGGAGGAGATGGACAGTCTTTCTCCCTTCATTACAGGTCACTGCCTCACCTCAACAAAGAAAGGGAAGATTTGGCCAGTGTGGGACAGTTCCAAACCACACAGCTTTAGTGCTTCTGGTCCCAGATACGGGCCTCCTCCACCAGTCTCTGCCCCTTCTCATGGCTAGGGAGCACACTGCCAATAAAATATTTTGCTATGTGAAACAGATGATGCAGAAGGCTTTCCAAGCATGAACTTGTTCAAACGAAGATATTAGTTCTCATGCTTCTTTTAATCTCCCTAAGCAGAGCTATAAGCCACCCCAGGTCAGGGAAAATGGACTAATCTGACCAAAATGCCTGTTCAGACTCACATACCAAGTAGCCTGTGATGTTAACCCTTCCCACAGCTCAGGGAAGGTGACAAAAGCACTCAGAGCCAGCTGGCCATGGTGTAACTGGGCTCCCCCCTGGGGACAGGGAAGGAGGAAACACCTGGTTATGTTGGAAAGCCATTGCCAAAGTACACATTATGCCTATATATATACACACACATATATACTCCCTTCCACTCTTCCTTGCCCTCATATCACTTAGCATACAAGACATTTGCATGAGGCACCTGCTAGTATTTCAAGCAGGTGGACAGTTTTCATTAAGGCTGTGTCAGCACCACAGACTGAAATGGCTTGTTTATACTTCCACAGTCTGCTGATGCTGCAGGGTGCAGACAGATGGGCAGCCATCTCCCAACACTGCAAAAGCCTTGTCTGCCCCTTTGCGCAACAGTGGATGAGGCCACTGCTGGATAAGTTGGAAACATCAAGGCCAAGTTGCTGCTGCTTTAATATCACAGGGAATTTTTTTGCTTGTGTTCTGACAGTCTCCCCTATTCACCACAGAAGAGGCAGTACTTCAAAGGCACTCCAGTAATCACTTTTTGGTGCATTCCACCAGCATCGTTAGGCAAATGTCCATAAATACCCTTCTCACATATCTTGTCTCACTGAGATTATCCTTGTCTCCTTGGCAACTGTCAGATGATGTATAATGCTAGCAGGGATTAGCCCCAATGAGCCTTATAACCCTTGTGTAAATTCCTACTCCATGAAGAGACCTGGCCAAACGCTCTTTCCTGGTAATGTTAAAATGTTGCCATAAACAATATTAAATCCAAGAACTTTTCAGTAAACCTCAGTAAGGATGAAAACATGGAGCTTTTTAAGTGGTAGTATTTGTCTTGTCCTCCAAACAAATAAGTTTGAGACATGTGGATATACTTGGTGTTTCACAGCTTGACAAGTAAAGCTGTATTTTGAATCACTACTTAAGAGAAGGCTTGTGCTGAAAACTTGGGCTCTAATATCTTTATCTCCTTTGTCCCTTGGTGCCAGTGGGGATCACACTGGGAAATTCCAAATCCCCGCAAGAGCTTAGCAAACTTATGCTACTCTTTAACCTATTAATTTCTGAAAACTAGCCTGGATTCAGGTCAACACTTAAAATCCATGCGCATACTCTGACACCAGTTGTACTGAGACTTTCTGCCGCTGAGCAAGCAGCTATGGGTGCACCCTCATGCCCCACTGCTCGGACATGACTAAAGCATCAAGTCAAGAAGGTACAGCCACAATACCACAAGCTTTCTGCATTCCTGTGCTCCGTATACCATGTTTGGGCCTGATGAGAAAGTTGTTTGTCTGTCAGTACCCCATTTGGCCTGCCTGCGCACCTAGAGCAGGCTTTTGCCATGTGTGATACTAACATCACACAGATGAGACCTGTCCCCACATAGGAAAAGCAGAGTATGCCAGTGCAGGGGGCCAAGCAACACTGCATTATACATAAGTGTTATGAGTTGGAGTATTTAAGTGCTAGCAAACACACAGTTAAGCTACTTGTTCCTTCCTCAGTCCGATCAAGTCTTCGTAATATCCCAGCTTGGGGATATCTGCTCTATTTCAACATAAGAAAGAAAAATAATCTTTGAGCAGACCTGAGGAAAGGAGGCTAAAAGAAGGACTAGCTTCAGCTTCAAAATGAAAACCAGAGACACTACAGCAGAAATAAAAGTATATTTGTAATTAAGTAAACAAATCTCTGGCACAGGATTGTGTCTAGCTGAGACTTCAACAATGTGCCACGGCTGATATCTATTAGACAATCAACTAGAGAGAGGAGGCAAAAGATCTCCAAGATTGTTGCAGGATGTAGGTCACAAGACAGCCAAGCCAAGGGGTGATGGGGAAGCCAGTGTAGGCCAGATAGTGACAGGCAAAAGAAAATCCAATTCTTGGCACAAGCTGGATAGCAATGATGCAACATGATTTCTTTACATGCATCTGTGGACCTGTTTGCTCCCCAGCCATCTGCCCATTCGAGCACAAGCCTCACCACATGTGAGACAGAAGGGGGAAAAAGGCTCAGTGGCTTAAGGCAGGTGATTTTTAGCACAGATAAGAAAAAATCTGCCTAACCAACTCCCATGTACTAGCAAAAATCTAAAGTGACACCATTTTAGACACTCCTGCACACAGCAAGCACTCAGATTTAGTATTGCTACCACAGGCTTGTGCACATAGAGAAATTCAGCTGTAACAGCAGGAAGAATAAAAAGTGCTGGGAGCTGAATACCACGATCTCCACTGTTACTGATCATATTATTCTTGCTTTTGGGCAGCAAGAGGAAGAGAAACTTAATCATTTAGAGGCAGTGATGCTAGGGAAGATCCCTATTTAAAATCCTACTGTAGTAACGTAAGAATTGGAACAGTAGATCAGCCTGTGCCCAAGTGCAGGATAATCTGCACACAATCATGCAAGGCAGTCCTCGCTGCTGAAGATAAAGCAATAAAACAACATAACTGGAAAGCAATGAAAGTTGCCACAGTCGAAGTATGAGCACATTTAAACAGAGCTTTCAAAATGAAGCACACTCCGACAACCCAGTAACTTGTCAGGGAGACTTTGAACCCAAAGAACAGCCATTACTAGTTAACTAGAACTGTTACCTAGTTAGGACCAGAAAGCCCATACACAGGGTACATGACACTCATCAGTCCTGACATTTGCTTAAAAGCATCAGAGCCAAAACCAACAGCATTTTCCCCAACCCTCTCCCCTTTCTGCCAAAGGGCACCCCCATAGGCCTTTACACATTCATCCCCTCCAAGATAAATCACTGAGGGTGAAATGGGGAATTTTGTCAGAGGAGGGAAGCATGCTCCCATTTCTCTGGTTGTGACAGCTTTATCGAGGATGCTGCTTCTTTCCAGACAAAGCCTCAGCCATCAAACCCTCAGCCACCAGGGAAAAAACATATTTTCTCAGCATCAGACACAGGACAGGCTGCCAATTCTCACAGCATCTGTCAGTACAATTTTTCCCAATCTAAGATCTCGTGCAGTGCTTACAGGCCTTCACACCCCAGTGCTGGTTTGCAGGAAGCTTCATGGCTTAGTTGCACAGAAACCCAGGCTGCAAATCACACCCAGTCCCCATGTGTGCCTAGCACCTTCTCCCTGCACATTCCCTAGCCCAGGCTCACCACAAGCTCGCTGTGTCTGCATGGGGTCAGTTGTCAGAAAGCAACAGCCTCAGTGCCAAAAAAACACAGCTTGAATGATTCTTATCCCTCTAAGCAGCATCTCAGACTGCGCAGGAAAGGGCTTTCAATTCAATGACGCCTGACCTACATTTGCAAAACCTTGGCTACAGGTGCAAGTCTAAGTATAGTACGCGTGTGCCAAATTTGCTGCCCACAGCCAAGCACAGAGCCTTTGTCTGCAATGCTTTCAGTGGACTCTAGTTCACATGCAGTTACTCTGACACAGCTGTTGGGATGTTGCTATAACAGGTTTTTCTTCTGACAGCACTGCACCTCTCCTCCATCAGCAAAATGACTGAATACTTGAAGGGTTTGTAACTGAGGTGGCTTCCCCCATACAGGGCCATCAATACTTTACCTTAGATGATATACACAAACACACCTGAAACTTATACAGAGAGGGGCTCTTTCCAGTCCCTGATAATGTTTCCCTTGTGTATGATTTGACAGAGCATAGTATATTTTACACACCATCCTACAGTATGGGCTGCACCCGCCTTGTTTCTCAGCTAAGTTTGTTCTCTGCATCTACTTGCTTTATTTTTTTATTTTCAAGCACAGCTTTTTGTAGGACTTCAAGTACTGAAATGCCAGCAAGTTTGCCAAAAGATGTTGTTCAAATAAATTCAAGCAAGAACTTCTTAAAAGCTAGATTGTAGGAGGATAAGGCTCCAAGGAGGGATCCACATTCTTGTTTCTGGACCCTCCCATCATGCAGAGACTCTGGCCACAGCAACACCCATGCAGTCTCTGCAGGGGAGCACCTCACCTGCCAGGCCAACACACACATATGAAGATCTGGCCACTTGCAGAACTGCTCAGCAGCTTCCAAAAGCTGAGTTACAGGTGCTGTTTGGAAAACTTACCCTCAACTTTGAATACACCTGCTGGGGATTAAGTTAGCTGCCCTGGCTCATGCTAGAAGTTACTATTACATATTTGCTACTACATACTGCTACTGAGGTGAAGACTGCTCTGAACACCAAGTCCCTGCCCTGAGGATCTGCAATTTAAGACCTAATCCCCTTAGTGCTTACATCTGTGGCACAGCACCAAAGAGGTAAACAAGTACTTCTGTGTTCAAGCATCTGCTGCACCAAGTCATAAGCTGCACCTTAGTGGAAACAGAGCAAAGCTGGGCTAAGAGGAGACAAGCATTCATGTACTTACTACATATGGTAATGTACAAACTATAGAACTGTATTCAACTTTGGCAGATCAGAGTGCTCAGGTGTTAGTAATAACACATTGTAATTATCTTTTGCCAGTGATCACCGAGAGCAAGGTCTGCCTTGTGCTCAAAGTCTGCTCCAAAGACCTTATGCTCTAAACAGATCTTTTCATGCTGCCAACAGGGGAGAACAATTCAGGAATAGCTGGAGGCTGCTGAAGTACAGGAAGAAATATTGCTAGGTTAAATGGTATCTCTAGAAGCTTTTTCTCTGCAGCTATCCAGCATAGTTCTGTTGTGTTTAGAGTGACAGATCAAATACTAGCTGACCAACAATTTTTTATTTTTTATTTTTAAGTAAAGTGTTACCTAACAGCTCCAGAAGAATCCTTCGAGAAAGTAGATTTGGCCCCTTTTATTTAAGCATTGAAATTGTGACATGCTGCCATGTGGGATTGTTTGATTTTTTTTTAATTTTTTTTTTCCCCTGTAACTTTGTGATGTATTTTGGTTGGCTGGATGAGGGCAGAGCAGATGTCATCTACCTTGACTTCAGCAAGGCTTTTGACACTGTCTCTCACAACATCCTCCTTAGGAAACTGAGGAAGTGTGGACTAGATGAGGGGACAGTGAGGTGGATTGAGAGCTGGCTGTGCGACAGGACTCAGAGGGTTGTGATTAATGGAGCAGGGTCAAGTTGGGGGCCTATAACCAGTGGTGTCCCCCAGGGGTCAATACTTGGGCTAGTATTGTTTAACAATGATGATACCAAACTGGGTGGGGTGGCTGACACTCCAGAGGGCTGTGCTGCCATCCAGCGTGACCTAGACAGGCTGGGGAGAGAAGAACCTAACGAGGTTCAACAAGGACAATTGTAGGGTCCTACACCTGGGGAGGAAGAATATCAGGCACCAATATAGGTTAGGGGTGGACCTGCTGGAAAGCAGTTCTGAAGAAAAGGATCTGGAGGTCTTGGTAGGCAGTAAATTATCCATGAGCCAGCAATGTGCTCTTGTCACCAAGAAGGCCAATGGAATTCTGGGCTGCACAGGGAAGAGTGTGACCAGCAGGTCAAGGGAAGTCATTCTCCCCATCTACTCTGCACTGGTGAGGCCAACTGGAATACTGTGTCCAGTTCTGGTCTCCCCAGAGAGCCCAGAGACAGGGAACTGCTGGAGAGAGTCCAGCACAGGGCAACAAAGGTGATGGAGGGACTGGAGCATCTCCCTTCGGAGGAAAGGCTGGGAGAGCTGGGACTCAGCCTGGAGAAGGCTGAGGGGAGACCTGATTAATGGTTACAAGCATCTAAAAGGTGGGTTTAAGGAGAGTGAAGCCAGGCTCTTTTCAGTGGTTCCCAGTAACAGGACAAGGGGTAACAGGCACAAGCTGGAACATGGGAAGTTCCGATTGAATGAGAAAGAACTTCTTTCCGGTGAGGGTGACAGAGCACTGGGACAGGTGCCCAGGGAGGGTGTGGAGTCCCCTTCTCTGGGGACTTTCAAGCCCCGTCTGGATGCCGTCCTAAGTGATGTGGTCTGGGCAGTCCTGCTTTAGCAGTGGAGTTAGACTAGATGATCTCTAGAGGTCCCTTCCAAGTTTGACATTTCATGATTCCACGATTTGCTTATTTTTATGTCACTTACCTTAATTTATGACCCTACTGCAGCTATCAGCAATAAAAACATTTGAAGAAAGCTTTAATGGAATACTTTGAAGCTGTAGCTCCCATTCTGGCCACTAAAGGGTTTGGGTTTCCTTATTTTTCTAGAGAAAGCAGCCATTACTATGAAAAATAAGCAATGAGAAATAAGCCTTCTGCACAGAACACCTTCTATCTTGCTTTAGTCAAGCCAAACTCAAAAAAAAAAGTATTACTTAGCTCTTCCTCCTCTGAGTTTTGAAATAAGTTTATCAAATTGTGAATGAAACAAGCAAACACATGAGTACTGCCTTTAAGAAATAGCCCGATGGAAGTTATTGTGAGTCAGACCTGGCAGGGATTTAAAAGCTAATAAAACACCTCCCAAGTCAGTCTACCATAAAGTTTAAATATACATCTACATTTTAGAAAATGTTTTCTCTCTTCCTGTTTGAAGGCTTCCTGGAAGAGATTAATATATTTTAAGCCAACTCCTTGAATTTTGCCCCATCTTCTTTGGCATCCACTCATTTTGCATGTATGGGAATGGACACCGGTATTTTTGTGCACGCAGACATGCTTGTAAGTGCAAGTTTGAGCATCAGGTCTACACACGTTGGAAAGCTTTGGGTTTGTATATTACTACTAAATCCTGAAAGAGTATATTCTGAGCTTAACAGGGTGTATAGGTGAAGATTTCGAGAGCAGGCAGAGCTCTTAGCCTGCCATCACATATTAGATATCCCCAAAAGAACACAATTCATTTTCTTTGAAATAAAGGAGATAGAGTGCTCAAAGCCAGAATAAGAGACTGCAAGAAGCTTAATTATCATGCCTTGCTTCCAGGTGCAGACATTTGAATTTGAACACCTCCAGGTTTAAAGTCTTAGACTAAAACAATTTCATAAAAAAATAAAATCAAGAATGTAGATTGGCTATCCTGACTTCTAGCTACCAGGAAAGACAGCAAAGCTTCTCAGAGCAGGAGGGTATGTTACATTTCTCTTTGCCTCCACCATCATAATCCTCTGCTTCTTTTTTCAAAAGGTTTTAATGACCAGGTTAAGTCTTCATGTTTCTAGTTGTGCTATTTCCAAACTAGTCAGGCATTTTGTATTTCATTAGGCTATCATCTGACCCACACTTATGGCTCACTAGAAATTTACTGGAAGACATATATTTCATCCTTTATCTCAAGTAGGAAAATCAGACTGAGCACAAAAAAAGTCTGGATTAAAACCCCACATCAAAGTTAACTTGGCCAAAATGCTCTATTGAGATAAAACATGCCTTTTGTCAGGGAAAAATAACTTATTCATTGAAATTAAGCATTAGAAATGCACTAGGAGTTATCTAGGAGAGCAGATGACTGAACTTACTGATGCAAAACACAGACCATCCAGCTTTCAAACGTACCAGTTCCCTCTGCTAAGCCAAGGCAAAACTTCAGAAACTGCAGTCTCACACACAGGTGTGGAGGGCCCAGGTCCCCTTGCAACGCACTGGACCCAAGCTGTACTCCACTAAAATTAATGTGGTGGTTCCTGTCAGCTCTACTTTAGCATCAGACTTGATTATTTAAGCCATAAACCTTTCTGCCTCCATTTACAAATAGGTAATTAAAGTGTAGAGGACAAATGCTTCATTCAAAGTGATGCACAGCATCTACACAGAACTAGAAGAGCTTGCTAGTGTTACACTTTATTACCCTATTCCTTCTCAACAACCAGGAGCCAACTCTCTGACAAGCCACCCCATACTCAGCGCTCATTCAGAGCCCTATAACATACACCAGCCCTGGGAGCCACTATGCAAGGCTGTTTCATCTCCCACATTTCTTCTGGAAGCAGCATTTGCATACAGAGAGCAAGAGCCACTGCCTGCACTACTTAGCATTGTGTGTCCTCCAGGCACACTTTGTCCTCTGAGTTATCTCCAGTGCTAATTTATTGCAGCATTCAAAGCAGCAGGCCTCCAGCAGTCCCTCCCACAGGAAGCAGGCTGACTCATTTTTCCACACACTGTATTTTCCTCTCCACAAGAGCCAAATGCTTAGGTCAAGAATAAACCACAAAAAAAGGGAAGCTTATGTTTAAGCACCTCCTAAAACATGTGCACAACCCACATCCACTTGTGAAGCTATTTCATTCAAACAATGAACTTACAGACATTACACCCAGCTAGAGTTGCCTACATATGGTACACAACTCTTTGCTTCTGCTCTGAACAGCAGTTCCTAATCCTGTAAGATGATTTAGCCTAAGCTAAAGGTACTTGGCTTTAGCCAAACAGTTATCTGAGCGCTTACTTAAAAACAAGATGAAGACCACCATTTTGCTTTCATTCTCCTAAGCTCTTTGCCAAGGCATTCAAATGTTTGACTTGCAAACTGGTTCTCATATATTGGCTAGCCTTATAGGAAGGGAAAAAAACCAAACAATTATATTGCCAGGAAAGCCCTGACTATCTACTCTTTCACGCTTTGCTTAGCGATGCGGCAAAAGTTCACTATCCCTATTAAGAGGATTTTTCAAGGACACTTGGAAAGAAAAAAGTAGCAGTACCTTAATGTGTCTGGGTATTAACAGCAGTTACCTCTAGCAGCACTTCCAGGCCTCCAGCAGTGAAAAACATGGGAAACAACCAAGATCAGCCGATTCAAGCACTTCACCTCCCAAAACAGGCAATCCAGCTTCAGGCTTTGTGGAAGTTTCTACCCAAGGAGCTAAACATCTCCATTCCAACAACATTTCACCTCAACAGGCAGGTACAAGCCCAACCCCACACGGGGAGAAGAAGCCAGCTGCTCCCTGCTCTCTCTTATAGGCAGCTCCCCCACCGGCCTCTGCCTCTCAGGTGTGAGGCATCTGAACTGATGTGGCATTAATTCATTGCCACATCCTNCACAAGAGCCCACTGCACAACTGGGGCATGTTGAGAGGCAACTACTCACATTCTCAGTTTGTTTTTTTTAAAATTCAGCTAAATAGGAGTGAGGTCAAAGGACACGCTAAGCATTTCCTACTTGTCCTACAAAAGGGAAAGGGGACATTTCCAAAATGTCACAACTGTGGAAGTAGTACAGATCTTATAACAAGATGCCACTGCTGTCCTTTGTCAGCAAACCTTTAGGTTTAATGCTACAGCCGTGCGGCTTTTCCCATCAGTAATGTGTCCTGAGCCTGATGCTTATAAAAGCATTAATTCCAGTGCCTCTTCTCTATGACTCAGACTCCTTGCTTTGGCAATTAAGGATCCTCATCCTTTGATTCCCCTTCTTCTTGACAGGTCCACTTTGTGATAAAAAAATGCTCATTTCTTTCCTCTTTTGTCCACCTGCTCTGTTGTCAATATAGGACCCCCCCAACCAATCTAGCTGGCCTGTGCTCTATGTCGTCAGTCTGTTTCCCACTGAAGGGAAGGCTCATCAGCCTGTACAGCTGTAACAAAGGAGATTAGGCAGTGTGCCACAAAATCAAACCCTTCCGTCTAGGGAGATATGGATTTATTGGCTCCTCTGAGTAACAAGAGAGAAGGAATAACCAGGAGGAGACCTGCAGGTGTGTAAAGACTATTGCAGGTAGCTGAGTGTAAAGATGTGTGGTACAAAGTCACCAAATGCCAGATATGAAGTAATTCCCCTGAACTGCACTGAAAAAGATGACAGAGACAGGAAGACAGTCTGCCACATCCAGCTCACAATTTCACACAGATGTATGACTTCAGAGCCAGGCCCCAGTGAAGACCCCTCAGCCTCGATGCTGCATGTCCCTACCATGGCCGTCTCGCAGATCTTACCTTAACGAAGCAGCAGTCAGCCAGGAGTCAAAGCTGAGAAGAACACTAGGGAGTGGGCTGATGAGTGCTATGCCAGGTTGCAGAGATGGTTCCTGAGCAGAAAGAAACCTGCATTAGGAAATAAATCTTACCTGCAAAAGCTGAGCAGAAATACTCACTCTGGCTACTGGTATTTAATCCACCTGCCAGCCTGCTTGTAGCTGCTGGATATGTAATAGGTATATATTACATAGCACTATCCTCGCACTTTACAGTCTTAAAAATCCATTTTTTTCTAAAATTATGCCATGGGATCAATATTAATGGTCTCTGTCGGATGTTTACGACCAAAATATTTTGGAAGCGTTACAGGTTTCCTGAATTCTCATTTTACCACCCAGCTTCTCCAGGCAGCGGCAGCTCCCACCTCAGGACCAAGCTGCTACATGCTTTGTGTAGGTACATTTCCGCACACCTGGGCAGTAGCGGAGCAAGAGATGAGGCAAGGAGAGGAGGATCCGTCCCCACCACATCATTTGGCAGAGATGGGGACAATGCTGGCCCTGGCCGTGGAGCACGACACTCCCCAGCTCCGATGTCCTGCACTGCCCTGGGGAGCGGTGGGAAGAGGTCCCCCAGAGAAGGCTTAGCCAAGTCCCCCTCCTCCTCCTCCTCCTCCAACCTTCGTGCTCAGGGGGCTGTTTCTCACACTTTTTACCTCACTCATCGCTGCCAAACTGCGTTGTGTCCTTTCTTAAGTACATTTTTCCAGAGGCACCACTGGTGCTGCTGACAGGCTCAGCTGTGCCCTGAGCTGCTGCAGAACCGGCGGGAACCGGCTGTGTCCGGCCAAGGGCAGCCCCAGCCGCTCCTCAGGGAGAGGTCCCTGCCAGCGCCTGGGCACCTCGACGCAATAAATCACCCCCCTCACCTCAGTGAAACCGGTACTTAAGAACTGTCATTAAAATAGGCGCTCATCGCACACCCTTCTCAAACTTTGCTGATGATCTCAACCACAAAAAAAATTTCCTCGCACAGCAATCAAAGAGGCGGCATCACAACACTGTGAAGGTGGGTAATATACACACTCGGGACAGCTATACCCCTCGTCCCTTCACCACTTTACCACAGAAAAGTCTGCACTATTAACCCAGTCCCTGGCAATGGCCTGAGCTTTGCTATTATGTATCCCAGTCACCGTTTTTACTTCAAATTCCTCTGAATTTGTGCAAGTGATCGCCCTGCCCTTATCTCAGCCCACGAGCTTTTTAATCTTATTTTCTCCCCCATCTTGCTGAGGAGGGGGCGTGAGGGAGCGGCTGGGCGGGCGGCTGGCCAAGCCACCACAGCGCCGTCGCTGTTTTCCCTCGCGGGGCGAAGGGTGCCGTGTCCCAGGGGCCGTCCGTCGAGGAATCCCTCCTCTGCGCACCTGAATCAGCAAACGCAAACTGACACCCTCAAAAGGTGACAAGTGGCGAGCGCCGCTATTACTTTCCTGGACAGAATAATGCTTAAAATAACAATTTAAAGTTGACCTGAATTAAAAGCTTTGTAAAAAGCTCCCTAAGATTCCCAAACTGGGCAGCCTCCACCTATGGAAAATATAGGTGGTATGCTTATGGCCTCATGGCTTTCTTGGCATGGGTCCGTTAGCCCAGAAAACCAGGCTTCCCACCACTGCCGATGGGGACCGTGGTGCCAGCTGTGGTGGCAGGGCAGCAATCCCAATCCTCTGGGGCTTTTCTCAGCAGCCGGATTAAACGTATTGGTTTTAGTTATTATTCTAAAGCAAGATGTTTGTTGTTTCCTCCTTTGCTTGTGTTTCAATAGCCAAATATATTTTCCTCCCAGAGAAGAGCTGGGAATCCAGGAACCTGAAGCCAGGGGAGGCAGCAATTAGTGGTTTGAAGTGTTAATAGCACCACAGTGGGAGCGGGGAGTCCCTTGGACTCAGCTATTAGCAAATTAATAAAAGGGTAGCACAATCTCCTGAGTGTTACAAATTTAGCACTAATTAGGACTTCTCTTTCTTAGCTATTTTAGGCAAGAAAATCTTCAATATGCTTTGTTAAATTTGAATCATCTTGTTTGTAGAAGTAAATAATTCAGAAACATTGCTTTCTTCATCCAGTTACAGTCTATTAAATTTTTTCCGTTCTCCTTTTCTTTCTGACATGACTTACAGATGGATATTTTGTATATAGCTAGTTTTATTTAGCAGATCTTCCCTCAGAAGAGAGTTTTCTTTGAATGAAAAATTAACGTAGCAGCCATTCAGGTCTCACAGTCCATCCCAAACATCCCAAACTCTCTTCACAGGAGCGTCAGTGCTCCAACTTTTTTACATTTATTTAATTTATTAATTGCTCGTATATTCCAGATGTTAAACCTCATGGAGTTACTGTAACTGGTAAGCCAGATTTTTCTGCCAAAAATCTACACAGTTTTGAGTATTTTAGCACTTCACAATTAATCATGAGAGAATCTTAATCAGGTTTGCAATGAAAAAAAGCCCTTAATTAGAGCACAGGCCAAAATGTCCTCCTGCTCTTCCTTTCTTCTTGCACTGCCCCAAATCTCATCTAAACCTTGCCTGAAGTCCAGAAAACAAATCTCACAGTTGATTGAATATATCTAATTGTGAATTGATGTCTACACTTTTGCAGATATGTTTCAAACTCTGCCTGATGGCTGTGTTGGCTAATTTGCCTATACCCAGGAAATTAATTCTTTCTTAACTACAGAGCAAAGCTATGGTGTTGGGTGATATATGTCTGCCTTTCTGGAAAGAATATTACTTCTCTCTATCAAAATCAATGTGTTGCTAAATGATTGACATAACAACAAAAGATTTAGCTTTTAATATTTAGGAAAACAGTGATGGAGAAGAGAAAGCACTACAGTTTGCATAATGAGAGTAGAGCCAGACTGGCTGGGGCAGAGGAAACTCACTTCAATTCAACAAAAGCCATAGCTTATTTCAGCAATAAAGGGAAAATGCAGATTGAAGGTTACATCTTCTGATGACACTAAGTAAAAGAGCATGTTAGAAGTAGTAAGTAGTGAGCTCATGGTTTAAAACACACATGTACACGTGCACATATGCACAGCAGTGTGGAGAACACAGGCAGACGCCGTATGAAAATATGCCATGAAGCCTGACAAATACTGCACACTGTCAAGGTGGCTTTCCGTAAAATAATGCAAATTGGTGTTAAAATCTAGCTTTTATAATCAATTAGAAAGGCAAGTTTGACAGCAGTATTAATAACCTCTGAAACAAATGTAGCATGAAGAGGGGATTTCCATAACCAGAGCTCAACTCAGAAGACTTTGTCTCATGTCTATGAAAAAACATATCTTAGCAAAGGTGAGACTAAAGGTATCACCCATTCCATACTTAGAAGAACTGGACAAAGACTTTTCCTTGTGTTCCTGTGAAGGGAAGCACATGATACAGTCATTTGTATTTACTTCTGTTAAACGGCTGGTCAGAGAGAGTATTCTGCACTTTCTGAAGCTAAAGAAAGTACTATTTTTGCTTTACTGCATGAGATAGGATGTGAATGGTGTATGCTGAGGTGACACAGTAACATCCTGTCTGCTAACAATAAGTGAGTCCTTTCTTCCCTCCATGTGGGCTATAACTGCGGAAATAAGATGTGTGAGCGTGTAAGCTGAGCTGCAAGTTGGTAAATTCCAGATGATGATTTAAAGCTGGTGAATACAAACCTTGCAGTCCTGCAAGCAGTCTAGTACTGGAAAGGACCTTTGAGGTCAATTAATTTCCCTTCTGTCGTAGGCAGCCCTCTGAAAGAAACTGCATGATAAAATGATCCAGCTCCATCACAAAATTAATTATTGCCACCATTTCTCCTACTGTAATGATGCAGGAGGAGGAATCCTGCTGCAGCTGCTTGGAAATGTAGAAATCTTCCTATTCGCAGACTCAATATACTCTTATCCAGTTTATTCACATCATTTTTTCTGCCAAAATTATGCATCTGCTTAAATAGCGCTTCTCCCTTCTGTGTGCTTATCTGTGATGTATTTATAGGGAGTCCTCTCTCAGCATTCACTGCATGAGATAAAACAAGCCATCCTTTTTTAGTCTCCTTTCATATAACAGACTTTCCATGATCTGGATCACCCTTGCAGGCCATCCCTTCACCTGCTCCAATCTGAGCATGGGGACCATAACTAGCAACAGCAGCTATATATTGTCTTAACAGGGATTTTTACAATGCCATTAACACTCCTTTGTTTCTTACTGCTGTATTGTACATTTACACTGTCTGTACATAGAATTGTTCTAGCATATAAATTATGTTATACAGTTAACCATAAAATACTGGTGTGTTATCTCATCTGGTACCACTTGTGCTCCTTGGAAGTGTGGTCAGCATCTTGCAGGGAAAATCCTTCGGTACTTTTCATCTGGTGCCTTTTCATCCTTGATAGCTCCTGCAGAGTATTTCAGCATGAAGATGTTTCAGCAGTCTTTACAAAAGCAAGTGAATCATTCAAAAAATAGCACAATCCATCCATCTTCTTTAGTGTCACCAATTAATAGCTGCTTGGGATGCTTTGAAATCTATAGCTGCTTAAGGGAAGAAAAATAGCCAACCCCTTCCTATAGTGCTGTGCTATCATTACATTTTGGTGCTCTGCCTCTGCAAGGAAGCTTTATTAAATAAATGAGGTGAGGTCGATACGCAAAGGCCTCTGACGTGAGGATTTAAAGAAGGGGAAAAGACCAGTCATCCTAATCCAGGATAAGAGGGGAACTAAAAACCAATTGGTAGACAAGATTATTTCTAATTGTTGGAAACCATTTCTCATTCCAGCAGCCAGTGGTCAGAGCCTGGCTGCTTTTGGTGGCTGCGCTTCTGTCTTCTGCTGCCCCAGCAAGCAAGCAAGCAATGTTGGGGGCAGCCAGAGTTTCCTCCACTTGATGGAGCTGGAACAGCCTTTTACCTGTGCAAAATAAGGGACTATTTTTAAAAGGGGGTAGTGTTGCCTTTGTGGGCAGCTCAGGCTGGGTCTCTGTGTTCATTCCTCAGGTCACAAGCTGCCAGAGGGAAGTCATTGCACCCTTTGGTGGAGCTGCTGCCTTGGGCTCCCTGTCAGCCAGAGCACCCTGGGTCAAATTCTGACACATATTTGCCAGACATAAGGATGCACTCCCAAACCTGCCCACAGCTGCTGAGCCCAATGCAAGTTTTCTCTTCTTGGCCCCATCCCTCCGTCGCATCTCACCTCCCTCAGGCATTGTGGCCACTAAAGGCATTTGCTGTTGGACATACAGCTCTGCCTGTGCCCTGAGCAGGATGGCAATGCCACCTCTTGAGGGGGATAAATTCACTTCCAGCTAATCTGCTGGAGGGGGAGGTCTGTGCCTAAGTGTAATGGAACCTGGTGGAGGCTAATTAAATAGAAAACCATCCATTTGTGCTGTCTCATTAGGGATTTGTCATAAAAACCTTATGTTCCCTTACAAGCCTAAACAAGTGTGTGCAACATGTGAAAATCAGCCATAAAGCTGTCTGGAGAGTAGTTAACATGTCTAAGCTGTCATTTATACAGGCTGTCTGCAGCCTGGATCCTGCAGGTAGAAATGGCCTTTCCACTGTCCTCAAAGCACCTTGCATAATTGGGGCATCCCTCCTTCGAAATGGGAAAGAGGGCCAAGCCCAGCAATCCTGCACCGACAGTCATGTGGAGCGGATGCTTCTCCGTCTGGCCCTGATGGGAGCCAGAAATCAGAGGCAAAGAGCACTTGTTACTTTAGAGCTGTGCCAAAGATGTTCAGAGGTTTAGAAAGTGTAAATTTAATAGCAGTGTTTCCTGGGCTGTATGGGAGTTGCTTCCCCTCTGCCTTTGTGAGTGGCCTGGTCTCCTCCTCAGCCCCAATCAGGGTAATGTTTTTGATGAAAACTAAATTCCCTATGGGAATGGCACGAGAGTTGTCATGCTATTTTGCATGCAATGGAAGAAAGTTATGGGCTGTGTCCCTTTGGCTGCCCTAGGGGAACATAAACGTGGTCTAAATGGCTGCTCTCCTCAGTGTCCGTTCAGGATGAGCTTTTCCCTTGTCCAGACTCTGCAGGCTTCAGGCCCGATGAGGGCTTGTGCTGAGGTCATACTGGGGCAGATCTTCCCATGGGCAGGAGGAGATAACTGCTTTCCTGCTATGGGATGACCCCCCAGGGTAATGCCAGCTGGTGTCTCCTTGCAGGCGTCAGAGGTGGAGCGGCAGCTCTCCCTGCAGGTCCACACCCTCCGGGAGGACTTTCGGGAGAAGAACTCCTCCAGCAGCCAACACATCGTGCGGCTGGAGAGCCTCCAGGCCGAGGTGAGTCACCCATGCCCTGCCTCACTCCGTCAAAAGGTGGCCAGGGCTGTTTTAGTTGGTATAATGAACTCCTCTGAACTGGATAAACAAAACCTGCTGCTTGGAGCAAACAAAGACAAGGATGGTAGCTGTGAGGCAAAGGATTCCCCCACAGAGGATTTTTGCTGCAACCCTGGGGTGGCATGGGCCAGCTTCCACTGCTGCCTTGGCCACAAGCACACCTGCAAAATGAACGGATGAGAAGGATCTTACAGGAGCTAAAGCATGGCTGTGCTCTTGCAGGGCCTGCCCAGTACAGATAAAACTCTGGGGCATGGTGGGAAGGTCTGCAAGGGTTTTTTTTTTTCTCTTTCTCATGCTTGCAAAGAAAGCAGCAATCCTCTCCTGCCTCTGAGCCACGCATGTGGGAAAGCAAGGAGTCCCTGCCTGTTTTAGTTCTGGTACAATGATATTACCTTCCTTTCTCTTCCCTTCCCTGATGGGGGTCACTGGAGACCATGTGGGCAGGAACCAGAGCGGTAGATGATGTCCAACTCTACTACCCTACTGCTTTTTTTATTTATAAGCTGTCTGGAAGAGCTTTCCTAAAATCTCTCAATTTCTTCTTTTCTCCCGCTCCCACCTGCTCCCTGCTGGTCCCTCGCCTTTTCTTCCCTTCCCCTTGGTGTGGAGCAGCAGGTACTTGAAGTAAGTATAGAGGCTCGCAAAGGGTTTGCCCGCGTGTGCATTGCTGTTATCATGCATGCCTGTCACTGTGCATGCCTCAACTTGCCTCCTTCCTATCCCTTGCTTTCCAAATCCCTTTTGCCCTGTGCCTTTCCCGTGGCCCAGAGCCCACAGCAGAGTGATGTTTTTTTTCTGTTACATGGTTATTCACAGGGTGTTGATTACTGGTTTGGATACCAAACATGAACTCTTGATGCAATCTCTGTATTATATCTCTTATTTTTCTCACATCCCTTTTCTCCAACCCACGCAAATCATGATGGTGGTGGGAAGAGACATCTCAGAAACCATTAGTCACCTAAAAGCAGCTTTCTAATACCTACAGCAGCCTTTACCCTGCAGAAACAGCAAGTCCACACACTTTGCTAATATTCCTTCATGCAGCCAAATCTTTCCACCAACCTGGAAAGCAGAAAAGAGACAAGGTCCCAAAGACGCCAAGAAAGCAGTGGGAAGTTGCTGAGTTTGTCTATGGTCCATGAAATGAAAGGAGGCCATAGGGAATACTTAGGGTTGTACTGGACTTGTAAATGGCATATCCAGTCCCCAGAGGTCCTGTGTGTACTAATGTGGGAAAAGGCTCCTTTTTTTTTTGGTTGAACAAGAAGTGACCTTGGCTGGTGCTGATTCATCCTGTGCACTGTTTCCAGCTAACTGAATCACAGAGGTTTTGCTTGGCACATTGTCCCTCTTCACCTGAAAACGTTGCCCTTGACAATTAAAAGAAATGAACCAATTTTAAAGGCAACTGAACACTGAAAGACTAAAAATAAGCATGGCACAGAAAGGAGCCTTCACAAGTAAAAAGACAGAAAAATCCCTGATGAGGACCTGGCAAACATGCAGCAATTAAGAAAAGTGTATGGGCAGTGCTGTGGCACAGCCCTGCAGGGAGCAGGATCCCACAGGCTCACCCTGTGGTCTCCAGCACCCATAGAGGAAAAAATCCCACCATGCTCAGTCAGGGACCAGCCGAGAAAAGTAAGAAAAGTTTTGCCCAGTCATGCGAATTTTAGGTACGAGGGGTGGGCAGGGCTGGCCTCCACTTAATCCATTTGGCCATTTCTGCCTTATCCCTGGCCTCCTGCCGGTGCACAACCAGCCTCTTTGGAGCTGCCCCTGCAGCCTTGTGCAGGAGTACTTTAAGAGCCTTCCTAAGCTTTAAACCACACAGAGAGATACAGTTTCTCTTATACAGGTACAGAATAGGTATGTGCATACTTTTGCTTTTTGCTGTTTCATTCCTCTCTTGGGAATGTGATGTCCCTCCTCTCTGCTTCCTGGAAAGCACAGACACCACTTCTCTCTCCTACGCAGATCAAAATGCTGACCGACAGAAAGCGGGAGTTGGAGCATCGCCTTAGTGCCATGATGGAGGAAAACGACCTGCTCCAGGGAACCGTGGAGGAGCTGCAGGACCGAGTCCTCATCCTGGAGAGACAAAGCCATGACAAGGACCTGCAGGTGAGGAGGCAGCAATGAGACAGGGAAGAGGGGGAAATGGAGTAAAAGAGGTGGTTTGGGGTAAAATTGACCAGGAAGATAATGAGGAACTGGGAGACAAAACAACTGGAAGAATAAAATGGATCATGTAAGCATAGCAGCAGGCAAGGTCCTGGGCATCCCCTGTAGGGACAGATAACAGGAGCCACAATGTGGCATCTTGACAGGAAAGAGCAGCTTTGGAGACAGATCTGAGCAAGGGAGTGGAACAATGTGCTGTAGAAATGAGGGAAATGTAAAAAGAAGCAAAGAACTCAGGTTGCAATTCATTTTACTTAATTTTTTGGATTCATTTCCTGCTGTGTTGGTTTCAGCAATTTTTTTTTACCTGAGTCCCAAATTCTTCACAATGTTCCTCATTTCAGTGCTGATTAACGAGCTATTTTTATCTTTCAGGACATTCTGGAGTCTAAACAGTGTCTAATGACATTTGGAGATTATTAAGCTCCAGTAAATAGCAATACCAGCCAAGAGTACTTTCCTCCTGGCTGGAAACCCTCTTTCATGACACCCATTCCTCCCCCTCAGCTCCTTCACAAAGCAAGAGATTTATCCAGTCTGTATCACCTCTGGTAATATTTTTTTTTTCCTGCTTCCTTGACAAATTCCTTGATTTTCTTTGCAAGCTGCACCAAAGCCAGCTGGAGCTCCAGGAGGTCCGTCTGTCCTACCGGCAACTGCAGGGGAAGGTAGAAGAGCTCAGTGAGGAGAGAAGTCTCCAAAATGTCAACACAACCAGCACGTCGCTGCTATCTGAGATAGAGCAGAGCATGGAGGCAGAGGAGCTGGAACAAGAACGAGAACAGGTATTTGCCCTCCAGCCCCTGGGAAAGCTTATGGACCCCTGTGACCAGCCCAGGGACCAGAGGGAAAGGGATTTTAATGCATTTCATCTGGATTTGCAGCTGAATCAAAAGCCAGAAAATTGGGGTTGTAGTCTCAGGTCTGGTATCAAAACCCTTTTGACCATATGAAAGTAAATCTCTGCATCCATTTCAAAACAAATGTAGCAAGCTACACAAATATTTGTGAGGTTTGGCAATCACATACCTCACTTCACCATGGAAGGAGGATCTTCATGGCCTTGATGTCCCAGGCTAATGTCAGGCTTTCTTGTTCCAGCTGAGGCTGCAGCTCTGGGAAGCATATTGCCAAGTGCGATATCTCTGCTCCCATCTCAGAGGTAATGACAGCGCAGACTCAGCAGTCTCTACAGACTCCTCCATGGATGAGTCTTCAGAAACCTCATCAGCCAAAGATGTCCCAGCCGGCAGCCTACGGGCAGCTCTCAGTGAGCTGAAAAGACTGATACAAAATGTGCTGGATGGGGCAGACTCCACGGTAAGTTGGCAGCGCAGAGAGACCTTGGCTTGTGCATGTCCCCTTGCGCAGGTGACAGAGCTTGCTGCAGGTTCCTGATGGATCCTGAAGTCCCTGGTCTCCGAGAAAACCTCTGTGGACCACAGAGATGGGCTGTCACAGTGCACAGCCTGCTCCATGTGTCTCAAATGGTCAGCCGAGAACCAAGACAGCACACTGACCACTGCAAGCTGCCATAAATTTCAAGCTTATGCAGCTGTCATTGGTCTGGGAGTCATTCTGGAAAATTAGTGAAAGAAGGCTTGCAGTAAGTTAAGAGTTTCAATGTGGGAATATTGCAGATTGTCAGAGTTATTTCTCTTAGGATTTTCCTAACCTTGTTTTATTGACACTGAGTACAAGTGTCTTGAGAAGAGCTGCCAGACTCAAATCCATTGACAGGTGAAGAGTTTTTTGGCACAAGATGGTGTCTGTGGGGTATGGCCCCAGGGCCACTGGGGAGGAGGGGATGGCATGGAGGACTACTCAGCATCCACAGGAGTGCAGAATTACGAGAAGACACCTCACTTGTTGCAGTGGCTCGAATCAGGTCTATTTCCATCACCTACAAGCTGGGTGCATTGCCAGTGTGACTTATTTGAGATGCCATGGTGAGGAAGACAGCACAGACCCTGCAAATGCAGACCCGCATGGGAGTACTCACCCTCCTTGTTCCAGTACCTGAATCGGCTTGTAAGAAGGCTGAGAATAGAGATGAAGTTGTATTTGTTAAATAAGAAATAGAGTCCTGCAAAAGGTCTACAAGAACAGAGACTGTAGCCATATGTTACCAAGTAGGTCTCTGTAAATTTGGTTTATGCAAAGGGGAGAACATGTCTGCATGCTCTGTTTATCATGTGTCTAAGCAATACCCTTGGCTAAGCATGTTTCCACTGTGGCAGTATATGGGAACAAAACTGGAACTTTACCAAAGTCACATTCACAATTTCTTCTTCCTTGTTTAGTACCCTCCATACCAAACCAGTATCAAATTAATGCAATTGCCTTTTTTAAAGTGAAATCTTAGCAAGAGGTTTCTCTCCCGCTCTCAGAGCTCTCGACGAAGTGACGATGACACCTTAGAGGAACAGATCAGGAGAACAAGCGAGGATTCACGAGCCCTGAGGGAATTAATGGAGGGAGAACGGGGAAAATTGAGGCAGAGTTTGGAGGAGCTGCAGCGCCTGCACAGCCAGGTTAGCAATTCCCACGCTTTGCATGTGGTCATGTAACACCAGTGTTCATCCTCCAAGACGTGCCTTCCATAGAAAGGATCAACATGATATATAACCCAGGAGGATTTGGGACAAACCCAGTTATGGTTAGATGAGGGAGACTCTTTTAAACCCAGTGCAGAGGCTTCATGCATTTAGAATTAGAGTTTTTGACAAGTTGTCTGGGGCCCATCCCAGACATCATCTCAAACAGCCAAACTCCCTTTAAACCTTTCCCCCAATCTGGTTTTCAGCCAACCTGTCTCGCTTAAATTCTTCTTAGCAGAAGTCCCCAAAGTTACAAGGCTGCTTGATATGGGGTACTGGAAACTCACAGGTATCCAGCCTGACCCATCTTGCTTGCACTAAGCCCTCATAAAGGGTGTATGCAGCTGCTGGGTGGACAACACAGTGCTGCTCTACTGTGCGTGGAGCAAGGTTTGCCCCCTTCCACAGCAGCATCACAAAACCCTTATAAATGCACACATAGAGAATCTTAATCATGGCCAGCCTGGCACCAGGCAGCACCCCAGGGCCAACAAGGACTGGCTAAGGCTAAGACAATCTCAAGAGTAATGAATGATCCCACCCTGAAACCAACACCACACCCAAAGCACAGAATCACAGCATCCGCACTGAATGTAGCACTGTCTGTGTCTGAGGTCCTATACCAAAAGAGGCAAATGGACACAGGCAGCCAAGGAGATGCTCTCCCTATCTCTATGGGACGAGTCTCCAGGCAGTGGAGGAGATCTGGAGACTGCAGCAGAAGCAGCCTTTGGCGCAGCTGCTTCTGTGTACCAACAGCAGGGAATGGGATTAATGCCTTTGGCTGGTCTTGCCAGCGGTGCTGTATCACTCTTTTGCTGTACCCCTTTGGAGAAGAAACATCCGGAAACGTTCAGAAAGTCAGCACAACCTGGGATCTGACAGCCTTGTGTAGGGCTATGGGAGCTCCCACCATGACGCTGAAGAAAAGAGTGAGAGCATCATTAAATACCCCGGGCAGTGATGGCTGCATGCATACAAGGATGGGAAAAAAGGTGATTAGATGCAGACTGCAGTGATGGAGTAGCCCTGATACCCATCCTTCCTTGAGGACTGCTCCTCTCAGTGATGCGACCATCACAGCAGACACCTTTGAGGGTCCAGACTTCTGCCCCCAGTGAGACATGAGCCCAGATGCTCCTCTGGCCAGGCTGCCATAGCCCTGTGCACCACCCACAGGCGAGGGACACACCTGAGATGAAGGAGACAAGGGCTTGATCACTGCAACTTGGCTATGCTGACAGAGACCATTCGAGGCTTATTCACAGATTTTGAGCAACCATCCATACACCAGCCTGCTTGTCTGGATGCAGCACCTCCTTACACATGAGGATGCCTGTCCTTGGCAGGACACTAGGAGGGAGCAGCGCTTTGTTTCTTTGCTGTGGTTGGTCTCCCCAAACTCCCCAGTCAGGAGGGACCAGAGAACCTGCCCTGGATAACAATCTGGGCCCCAATCTCTGCTTTTAGGGGTCTCTGACTACCAAAGCTCTGAATGTTTAGGAAGCAAAGGGAAGACTGCAGTTCTCCTACTTTCTTCTCACACCTCTGTGTTATATGGAGAAAGACAGGGCATAACTACAAATGCAGCAGACATTACTCTTGGAGAAGCACTCCAGCCTCACACAGCAAGTACATCTCCTGCAGCTTTTGCCCATAACCGAGCCTCAGGCTTACTCAAGGTTAATAATTATCCTCACCTCTCATAGAAGAGACAACATTCTCTTCAGTTCAGAGCTAAAGAAGATCAATGCACATGGAAAGCTGGTCCATCCGTGGCAGCTTTGTTGCCTCCACATCCCTCTGTGCTATCACTGGTATTGATACCATAAAACGGGAACTCCTAAACAGCTTCTAGGATCTTGTAGCCTGACACACGTTCATTGCTCCTGCCTGAGAGCAGAGTGAGCTAGTGGAGACAGAAGTCACCCCTGCCTCTGTCTACATTGGAAAGTATTTTCACACCTGCCTGATCCATTTCCTCCTGCTGCGGGATTCCATTCTTACTTGAAACACAGGCAAAACCAGTTAAAACCCCAAACCTATCCCCAAACGCAGGGTTTTGGGGCCTCTTAATCCACTGTCTCCTGGGATTTCAGCAGAAGCAGTCAGCACCTTTCACATAGCTCCCACCACTGCCCTCCATCACATCATCGCTTTGCGGTGCTTCCCATGCTGGGTGTGGGAGGGCAGAGCTCGGGCAGAGCTCCCTGATTCCTTGTCAGCCCCAGCACACAGCCAGGAATCTCTGCACACAGACAGGGTGCGTTCGCATCCTCCTCCCCCCCGACCCAGCCATGCCATGCTAACAGCAGATCCTCCCACGCCGTTGATGTGATGAACCCTTTTTGACTGTCTGCCCTCTATTTAAAGATTTCTTTGAGGATTCAGGCACTACTGAGTAGCATTTAGAGAAAGGAGGTGGGTCAAATGCTGGAAGGGTTTCCAGGTGGTGGAGTAGCGTAGCAGAGCATGTGTGTGCCCTAGACAAAGAAATTAAACGCATATGAAATATTGCAAAGCTCTGCTAATGCAATCCCTGCATGATTTCACACCCTATTAACTCACTCTGCACAGGACAAAAACGATAGATCATTTCTCAGACTATTTAAGGCTCCACACATATTTTAAAGTCTAATTAAAATTGTAAGATGTGCCAGTAACACCTTCCATGGCGTGAAAGGGAATTTTTACATCCTTTGTCTCCAGCTTCATACTACTTGAAGAGACACAACAGCCCTCTCCAAAAAATCTTATTTGCTGCAAAATGATGTTTGCAATAATTTAACCCTGGAAAGATCAGAATACAACAGGCAGACTCAGAGGATGCATGCACAAGGCAGGTCACCTAGAGAGGGGCAGTATTTCAGCACTGATGCCATACAGACAGCAAAGTTGCAGGCGGGTCCTGCCCTGCACAGCTGCACAGCTTTCCCTGCTGCTGCTGAGTGTTACTGAAGCCATCCTGGCGACTCATCTTGCTTAGACTGGCACTGTCAGCATCCCAAGGCGAGCTGGCACATTCCAGGGGGGGCTGCACCATCAGTAACAGCCCCCTTCCAGCAGACACACAGCTTCCCCTACAAGCACAGAAGCTCAGCCTCCAGGTCGGCCCATGTGACTTTTTTCTTTTCCCCTGCCACTACTCGTGGTGAATTTGTCTGAGCAACTCTGGGTTTCACACCCTCCCTCTGCCCACAGGTCACACTGCTGAGCGTGGAAATGACAACGCTGAAGGAGGAACGGGACCGGCTGCGAGGTTCTGCTGAAGACAAGGAGACAAGTGAACGGCTCCTGCAGGCCATCAGGGACCGAGATGAGGCCATTGCCAAGTAAGTGGTATGAAGAACCAAAACCAAGCTGGCTTAGCAGTTATCTAGTGCCTTAGGAGGAGATGCTTCCAGGGTTGGTTTCTCCCACCCTCCACGAATTTCAGTGGCTGTTACAAAGTAATAGAGTGAGTCTCTGATTTGCTGGCATTGGGAAATGCTGCCAGGAGCCTGGGAGCAGGGCAGGAGATGCCAATTCCCAGGGTGTCCCACGGCGGGATTAGGGGCATTTAGGAGGATGCTGTGAACCACGTTTTTGCCATCCCTAGTGCTGATCTGAGTCACAATAAGGAGGAGAGGACTTCAGGGAACCTAATGGAAATACTAGGTCGGCCCTATTTGTTATATTTTTCTTTTACTCTTCCAGACACACAACCCTGCTTTTCCTGCCAATCCCAATTACAGCCCTGCTTGGGCTTCTTCCCTAAAACGTTTCTCTGGTCACTCGCTCTCCTGTTCTGGGGTGTTTTTTGCATCTCCAGTCCTGTAACTCTCTATTTCTCCTTTCAGGATTCTCCCACTGTTTTGACTCTCTGTTTTCCCCATCCTCCTTCCAGACCTGTACAGTTTTGCTACTCTATACCCCGTACTTCCCTTCCCTGGTTCCGTGCTTGGGCTTGCCACACTGCCCTGAGCACTCTTTGCCCCAAAGAGAGGGGCAGAAACATTTGCCCCCCCGTGTTCTAGATAGAAAGGATACATCTGATAATCTCTTCAATAAGCAGATGGGCCAGGACACCACCAGTCCAGCCCCTTATGACAGCGCCTAATACTCAAGCCCTCTTCAAGAGGAGGAGCATAAGAGCATTGCAGCTCTGAGGATGGGGGGAGCTAAATCAGCATGCACAATCTCTTCCACTGTTTTTTAAGCGACCCAATCATCCATGCTGCTCCTGCTTGGGTAGCTAGCTACCAATTTCCAATCCCTGTCCTCTGTAACACCTCCATCTGTTGGCAAAAATCAGGAGTATCCCAGCTGCACTGCCGAATGCAGAGAGCTGGTTCTGACATTTCCAGTGCATGTGGGTTGCTGTGGCTATGGCAACGCGCTGCCGCCACGATAAATCCCCCGGTAATATCCAAGCAGCAATGGAGAGCTTCACAACAAAAGGCTATTTAAGGTGTTCAATCCCACAGCCAGCAGTGGAAGGGTACAGCTTCTCCACAGCGGTTAATGACCCCGCTGGGACAAAGCACTAATATTTATGGCTGATTGTCCCACAGTGGCAGGAGCCCAGAGAAAGGGGGACGTGACAAGTGTGCACGGGTGAGTGGCGGGTAATTAATGAGCAGAAAGTGGCTACAAGTGAAAGCAGACAAGAGCGTCTTGTTGCTAGAAATGAAAGCATCCCTACACAGGCTGAGCTGGCTGCTCTCAGGCAGTGAGCTGCCTGGGAGGCTCGTGATATGCTTCCCACCTCACACCTCAAGGGTTAAGTCACTTTCGTTGAAGCCCTCCCAAAAAAAGAAGCCCTAACTCTAAACAGAAATAAAATCACTGCCTGAGGCAGACATCTGTCATGGAAAATTTCTAGCTTGGAGCTAAAGTTTGGCAACACAGGAAGCAGTAGGAAAATAGGATCCTATAATAGGAGGTGTTAAGAAACCGCTACCTGGAATATAAACACAAATTCCCAAATTGCTCTTCTGCAGGGGAGAACAAGAGAGCTATTAGGAGATGATGAATTAGCTACAGTTAATAAGATGCAATTATTTTTCCCAGAAATGTTTGCAAGGAAAGATGGTTCCCAGCAAGTCGTGTTATGGCTTCCCATCACACAGCAGTTAATTGAAAACTTAAGGTTTGTGCTCACCTGTGTGCTCCCAGCATAGTAAGCAGCATTTCCCAGCTTGGGCAGATTAGGAAATTGCTCCTCGCTAGAGGACAATTCCTTTCCACTAGCAAATAGAAGCTGGAACATCTTAGCCACTAAACACTCTTTGGGCAACCTTGGCCATGGCGTCGCATGCCTGGGGGCCACCAAATGCCTGAAAAGAAACATAGCAGCAGTGCTGCCAAGGGCCATCAAAACCTGATTAAAACTGGGTGCTTTCCTTAAAGCATAACATTTAATTAAAACAATTTTAGCAGTTTGTCATTCTTAAAAAGCATATGCATTGATAAACTTTCTTCCTTCAGTACAAGTCCCAGCTGAAAGCAGTTGTACTCTTTGAGGGCTCTTTGTTTGTTTTATATGGCAACTTACTGATCAAGTGATCACAGAATTACAGAATAGTTTGGGTTGGAAGGGACCTTTAAAGGCCATCTAGTGCAACCCTCCTGCAATAAGCAGGGACATCTTCAACTAGAGCAGGTTGCTCAGAGCCTCATCCAACCTGATCTTGAATGTTTCCAGCAATGGGGCATCCCCCACCTCTCTGGACAACCTTTGACAGTGTTTCACAACCTTCATTGCAAAAAATTTCTCCTTATATCTCATCTAAATCTACCCTCTTTTAGTTTAAAATCATTACCCCTTGTCCTATCACAACAGGCCCTGCTAAAAAGTTTGTCCCCATCCTTCTTGTCAGCCCGCTTTAAGTACTGAAAGGCTGCAATAAGATCTCCATGGAGCCTTCTCTTCTGCAGGCTAAACAACCCCAACGACTTCTTAAATATGATGGATAGTGGCTTAGCAACTTCGTCCGCCAGCTCCCTCAGGACCTGCATATGTATCTCATCAGGTCCCATGGATCTGTGCACCTTCAGGTTTCTCAGATGGTCTTGAACCTGATCTTCACCTACAGTGAGCTGTTCCTCGTTCTCCCCGTCCCTGCCTCTGCCTTCTGGGACCTGAGCAGTCTGGCTAGAGCCCTTGCCAATGAAATCATTGAGTACCTCAGCCTTCTCCATATCCTGAGTAACCATGTCACCCGTTTCCTTCCAGAGAGGGCCCACATTTTTCCTAGTCTAATCAGACACAGAGCATTTGGATTTTAGCACATACTATTTCCTTTCCTATGCATTAGTAAACAGGAGAAAAAGAAAAAATATTTATATGTAGATTCTACCTCATTTTAGATCCCTATTTATAATGGTAGATCCTGCATGTTATCTAGGCACACTGTATTATCTTACGCAGCAGTATATCTGAATATCTTTTTGTATTCTTCATAGTGTGCTTACCAAAAATCTGCTGGTTTTATAGTAATAGTGCGGTTCTTATAGCAAGAGTTCTGTTCCACTCTTCAGACGAATAGACTGTCCAGAATACAACGGAGATGAACAACCTGGGGACCTGCCAATGAAAGAAATTGTTTACTTCTCCTCAAGGATATGTTTAACGCTTCCTTTAAAGATTAGAAAAAGTCACATGCCCCAATTTCTTGCATTTCCCCCCAGGAAGAACGCGGTGGAGGTGGAGCTGGCCAAGTGCAAGATCGACATGATGTCCCTCAACAGCCAGCTGCTGGATGCCATCCAGCAGAAGGTGAACCTCTCGCAACAGCTGGAGGCCTGGCAGGTGAGCAGCTCCCAGTCACCACAAGGCAGGGTCGCAGTGGCATGTGGCCCAGGAGACACCTTTGGGTGACTCTTCCCCCCTCCCTATGGGTTTGCTGCATTTTCAGCCCAAACGTCCATAGATAGGAGTGTTTGCTTTTGGCTCTGCAGGAGCCCAGTGATTAGTGGTGCTCAGGGGGGTGAAACACAGTCCTCCCCTGCTGAAAGCCTTTCAGCTGTGAGCTGTTAATTAGTTTTACAGGAATACACATTTAAAATGGAGAAACAAACTGTATCTCATGGCTGCATGGGTAACATACACTTTGCAGAATAACCTGCTGTGGCCTGGGGAGGGAAGGTGTCCATGAGATGTCCCTGGGTAGGCGCAGCCTTGCAGACATGTGGGCACAGCATGTCCTTGCATTTCCATAATGGAGCAGAAAAGGGGGAGGCAGAGAGGTTGTGGCGATTGTTTCGTGGTATAGCTGCACTGTTTTCATCAACTCAGAAGATCCAGCAAGATGGAAAAGCTAAAATCCCATCTCTCCAGCAAGGTAAAAAAAAAAACCCCAAACCCACAGCAGTTCAGCAGCTGCCCTGGAGATGCTCTACTTGAGGTCAGTGGGGAAAACCCATACAAAGGCAGAGAGCCCTTGACAGCAGACAAAACTGTCTCCTCCTGGAAACTAGCACCAAGGAAGGGCTACTTCAATAGAAAACAAGCACATACAAGAAGAAGGGTCTGGGCCAGTTATAGTAGTTTGTTGCAGACCATGCAAGACCCCAACTCTACTAACAACCAGCCTGACCAGTAGAAACCTCTCCTGTATAACCTCGCTCCTGTTTCAACTCCACTGTGTTTTCGTTTCTCTTCTTTTTTTTTTTTCTTTCTTTTTTTCTCCTGCTTACAGTTTGCTTCCTCAGGGCTTTTTACTATCTGGCTCCTTTGGTTTCTGATCTAGTGGCCTTTCTCAGTTCCTGTACCAACAGCTTTAGTCGTACACCCCTCCTGCCTTTGAGGTGAGCTCCCCGCACCCTCGCCAAGCACCTGCCATCTCCTCACCTGCTCCATTCACTGCCACCGTCACCCACATCTGTCTCTGTCCTCACCATCATCTGGCAAGAAGGGCCAGTGGGGGGGGTTTCCATCACCCACTGAGATTCTGCACACATACATGCCCCACCACAGCACCAGAGCAGGGCACAAGGGGCAGCATCCTACACCCCATGGCGAGACTTTACCCTCCAGGTCACCATGGGGAAAGCCAGGCTGAGGTGCACATATCATAAATCCTCTGTATTCAGCGTATCTAGTATCTGGAAAACTTCTTGAAATACAGACTGGGATTTTACTTCTCAGCCTCGTTAGCTAGTAAGTGACATTCAGTGCTCTGCATAGGAGCTGTTTGTATACAAGTTCCGCTTCAGTTTGGATGGGTGGTATAAATTGAGACATACTTACTAGTACGCTTGGTATTTAGTGCTGGAATACCCCAACTTAGGGTTTTAACAACAGGTGTTTGATTTCTCACTTTACACGATGTTGTCTGGTTGCAGCAATACAGCAACCTCAGTCCTGCTCCCATCAGCTCTCTGAGATGAGGGTCAGGCCCACTAGCACTGCAGAAAGTTGTTTCCAACATACTGACCTAAAGTGTTACTACGCAGTAGCAAAATAGTTTCCAAGCACCTAATGTTCCCAGAACAGAAGCTCAACCACAAAGGCAAAAACCAAGTCAGGTGATTTATGAATTTTGGTGACTATTTGGCAAAGCTGAATGTTTCTGTTAAAATGGGATGAGATTTTCTGCTTTAGCTGTACGTAAATGGAGGCTTTAATCTTATACAATTTTGCTCTTGCACACTTCTAGTCTGCACTTTACCAAGGACCATCAACAAGATTACAGTTTTCTGTAAGCACATAATCATAGGCAATAAAATATGCCACAAGCAAAATCCTGCACATCGGAGCCTAGAAGAGAAGTAGCACAGGAGTGGATATGCACCTCACCTCCAAGCCTAATCTGACCCCCACTGGTATTCATCATTATCTGACTGGGGGCAAGAGGGGCATTACTGGGAGTAAGGAAAGAATATAGAGCAAACTTGGAAGTGAAGAGGGCTGCTTCTCTGAAATGAGAGCTCAGTGTTTTCAGTGCAATAGCAACAGGGGCACCATTAGGATAGAAAATGCTGCAATGCCAGCAGAGAGCTGCAGCCTGCATGGCCACAGCCACCAGCCTCCGAGGTCACCTTGGGGAGCTTCAACCCTGGGCGAGGGAGCCCAGCTCCAGCTCACAAAGAGGATACGTGCCATTTGCACCTCCTTCAGCTTCACACCTTCTGCAAAGTGCAGAAACTCCTGCCCGGAACACCCAGAGCACACCAGTACCATGTTATCCAGCTTTATGCGACCACTTTATTAGACAGGTCCCATACCACTGGTGTTTGTCCTCCCTCCGTGTCCCCAGACACTCCTGTGTCCCTGCCCAGTGCCAAGGCAGGGACCGCAGCTCTGCCCCAGCCTTGCTGTGTACATCTACCCCGAATCTCCACAGCCAGGTGCTGTGCTCCTCTGATTCACACATTGGACAGACAGGGACCCAAATGCAGTGCACTCTCAATAGCGCATACTGTATTTTTATATATATATAAAAATATATACATAAAAATCATACTCATCCCTTGTTATGTGGTTAACCAAGGACACAGATCTGCCATGCTGGAGCCCAGGTGCCTACCTCATTTACTAGAAGAGGTGCCTTCAAAATCTAAGTGCTATACATTTTCACGTTGCAGCTTCACCTCTAGAAACCTGTTTCACCTTAATCCTGATGTTTACCTTAACCTCTTCAGCTCTCCCTCTGCCTTTCCCCTTTCCAGCCCTGCTCTAAAAAGATCCAAAGCTTCCCCAGTCCACGTAGCTCTGCACCCTCCTGCTCCCACAGGGAAAGACCGCATACTAAATTCAGGTCCAGGCCATGCCTGTCAATTCTTTTCACTGCCGCAAATGCTGCAACTAGAGATTAGCCGTTGTTCAAGCTTCCAGTTGGCTGGTTTTATTCCACGTGGAGCTACACAGCAGCAGGGGCACCCACTGGGCAATGGCAACACCTTCCCTTCCATCTCAGTGCTGCCCCAATGGGTTGCCCTGCGCGAGGTGCCGAATGAAGAATGCTTCCACCACTACAGCCCGCCTAAAGTATCCTTGTTGTCACCAGATAGTGCCCTCCAGCCTCCTCAGGGACCAAACTGCTGGAGAACAGTTGATTTCTCTTGTGGTGCTGGTTTCTGTACACACATTTTCACCAAGCTACAGTTTAAATATGCAATTATAGCAGAAATAATGGATCTGAAGGTTTAAAATTTGTGGAATCGATAGGCGGGTTTTCAAGGAACACAGTACTACATGATTAGTGGCAACAGAACTGAATAATTATTTTCTGTAGAGCTATTTCACTGTGCTGCAAACATGGATGAAACCAGAGCATTTCTTGTACATCTAAGAAACCACAGTGCAGTTGTTCATGCCAAGCTGTCAGTCAGAGAGCTCCCACCGCTCTGCTGGCTCTAAGGAAGGAGTGGGTCTAAGGGACAAGCGCAGTTCTCTTTGGTAAATCTGGTGCAAAACCCACGGGCGGACTGGTGGGCTCACGCCTGGCCCCAGCCCCTCAGCTCCCGGCAGCACCTTCCCTGAAGATGCACCACTGACAGTGTCTGTGCAGGCAGGTCTGGCCTGCCTGCCTGCCTGCGCCACATGGGAAGTGCATAGACCTGCTCAGGACAGACATCCTTACATTTTCTGGTGTTTGCTTTCAGCTGCATTTGTTCTTTTTTATATATTTCTCCCTCCAAAGGGGACATCTGCAAGCTGGAGACAGCAGAGAAACAAAGTTTAGGGGTGTCACAGTCGCAAGCAGGCACAATGCTCCTCTGCAAGACCACCTGAGCAATTTAACCCTCAGAATTGTGTGATTTACTTTCCTCGCTTACTAAAAAGGTTCACAGCAGCAAGCAAGGCTGAGCCTGCTGCCAGGTGGGGAGCTAGACCTGTCCCCACTCTTATCATCCCTCCTCCATCTCATCGCAGCACGTTTCACACCCATTTCAGCCCATGCCCCCGCGTCAGCTCCCTTCAAGCATCAGCTGCCACTAACAACCCTGTCCTCTCCCTCTGCCACAGGATGACATGCACAGGGTCATTGACCAGCAGCTGATGGACAAACACCCGAAGGAATGGAGCCAGCTTGCTTATTCCTTCTCCAGTGGCTACGGCGCAAAGCGGAGTGCCAGACCCTCCCCCGTGTTCAGGCCGGAGCAGCAGGGGGACGAGCCCGCTGGGGCAGAAGGGAACCGTCTCTTTTCCTTTTTCAAGAAAAATTAATTGGAAAAAGAGAAACCTCTCCACCAATTCCTGCTTCAAGATGGGGAGTGGGCAGCTGCCCAGCTTGCGGATGGACCAAACTCTGATCCACTAAGAAAAGAAGAAGGGGGCAAAGGAGTTAACCCTTGAGACTCTGCACTATTTACACCGCACCTGGTCTGAACCAAATGTTTACATGAATTGGAGATTTGCAAATTGACAATGTGATACTAATAGAAACTTTTCTTATTCTTTAAGTGAAGTGATAAACTTCAGGGTATATTTTAGGCGCTTTGACACAGTCAAGTTTCTGCTGTGAAGAATAATCTGATTGTCTTAAAAGCATTCTCATGCTGGAGAAGGAAATAAGCAGCCCCAAGACAAAGCAGCGCAGGGGATTGAGAACTGCCATCACAGCGAGCACAGGGGGAAGAAGAGGGCTGAACGCAAGAGAAGAGAACAGAGTCACTTGTACCGCCCTCCGGTCCTGGTGGCTGTGATATCCTTCATCCATCCCACTGAGACTGGAGTTTCTCTGGCCCCAGCATTGCCATGTTTTGACAAGTGTAGCTTTCTCCGTGGTGGAAGTTGAGCCCTCGCTGCAGATCCTGCCTGGGCGCCATCTCCCCTGCAGCTCTGGGTAGCTGTTTACCCCTGGCTGGGAATCCAGGCTCCTCGCAATCAGGGTACTTGTAAGATTGCTGATGTTAATGTCTTCTCTAGCTCCCTCCTGCTACAGAGATGAGAGTTGCAGATTCGGTAGTTACACAGAATGTTAAGAATTTCTCCACAAGAGACTGATCATCTACAACTCATTACAAACTGGGTAAGAATTGTGGATGTTCAGTCCTGGGCCACCTATTGTCCCTCCAATGGCCAAAGGTAGTCATGGAGCTTCAGCAAGTCACACACCTTTCCCCAAAGCCATGTTCCCCTCCCAGAGTGAGAAACCTGCCAAACCTGGCAGACTTGGCAGTGCTAGGTTAATGGTTGGACTTGATGATCTTAAAGGTCTTTTCCAACCTAAACAATTCTATGATTCTGCAATTTTAACTGGATAGGTCCCCCAAAAGCCTAACCAGTAATCCACGGAAAGCCTACCTGTAATGATGTCAGTAGGTCTTTGAGGCTGGGTTGGCAGACTTGATCCTCAGAAAGCACACAGGCATCTACCTTCACTAAAACCAAAGGCAATTAGCATGTCTACAAAGCTCTGGAAATTCTGCAGCTTGCTCTGCCCCATGCAGTAACATTAGCTATGGCTGGACGAAAATGGTGAATATTTGTTCCTGCCTGTGGGTCATTTACTACCCAGCCCTTTGGAAAGCAGGTAGCCAAATCTCCTGATCAGAGCCTGCTTTCCAATAGGCATGACTTAATCAACGAGAAGGAACATAGCTTATTTGGTGCATGCACACAGCGGTGCTGGAAATCCTGCAATACTTAAGTAGGGACCTTCCCTGCGCACTGGGTGGGCATCTTACAGTTCTTCTCTTTAACAGAATCTACCATCATAAACCAGCAAGGGACGCCAGCCTAAGTTCAGAGATGTCCTGCTGCTGCCATGCAATTTTCACACCTTCTCCCAGCTCGCAATACCCCCAGGCCCTAATTTGTTTCTCTGTGGATTTAAAGAGGCAACCACCTACACTGTCCCACGGGAGCCACGGCTAGGTACAGTCAGCTCTGCCCTGCTCAGCAACTTAGGTGCTAAAACACCATCCTACAGGGAGCTGCTGTCTCTGCTCGCTAGTTACAGCAACAAACTGTCTGCTAGAATTGGGTATCAAATGCCTTCTAAAAAGCAGGTAAAAAGGTTGGTGGCTTGGGTTTTTTATTATTGTTATTCAATTTATCTATGGGATAGGACATCCATAATACCTCAGTACAAATATCCTTTCTGCCTACAAAGATTTGAGCATTCCCATATTTCCTTGTTAGCATGAAACTACCACACTGGTATGAAATCATCTTGCACTGAGGTAGCTCCATGTTGCAAGGAGCAGAGTACTCCTTGGGATTGAAAACAATGGTAAAAAGCTGAGTGGTAAAACCTATTACCTGGAGAGCAAAGAAACCTGGATTGCAGATCCTGCTCCAGGAAATGTTTAGGTAAAGCACCACCAGTACAGCTTGCTGCTTACAGGGAAAGGAATCCGGCATCTCACAGGCAGGGTAGGAGACTAAACCTTGGCCTCTCCTTTCTAGGGAATGCTCAGCTGTTGAGTATCTGCTGGTATCCACTTGTGCAAGTGAGGGAAAGGGACTTAGTGCAGTGCCAAGCGCACTCCCAGGGTGGCAAGTCCTCATCCTCCCATCTTACCTATGTTGTGACTCTCAGTGGGGCTGAGACACGAGGCACAGGCTCAGCATCTCCTGCTGTCAGGACTCACTTATGCCCCTATGTATTAACATAAACTTGAATACCTGCAAAATTAGGTGTGGGTTCATGGACGCCAGCGATACCTGTGAACAGTTGTCTTACACGCAGTCTGAAAACGATGCTCTGCTTATTGTGGGAGCACCATGTGAACATCTTGGTCCTCACTAACTGTTTTTCTGCTGTCAGTTGTTATTTCCCAGGTCCCAACAGCTCTCTTCAAGCCACATGCCCAGCAGCTGTGTGGGACTCTGCACCGCTGAGGATGTATGTATGTTTGTATGTATGCAATCCTAAGGAAAGGGCCTTAAGTTATCCAAGGAAGACACAGTAATGAGATGAAGAAAGGTGCCTTCTGCTACATGTCTGCCGAGAGGAAAGCGACTCGTTCAGTTGCAGGGGGAGGCAATTGAAATGCACAGCCCATCTCTTCATTTAAGGAGGAACCTACCATAATCCCATTGCAAATTTGTTTATTTAATAACAATGATGGAGAGATTGCAAGAGGAAAGTCAGCATGTTCTAAGGTGCCAGTTGGGTATGGTTTCTTAAAACTAGCCCCTTAACCCTAAAGACTTAGTTGCACTACTAAACCCAGAAATACAAGAGAATTGGGTTTAATGAACTGGACAACACACCAAAGGAGACCTCCTCGTGCTGAGCTGCTACTCAACAGGAACAGAAACTGCCTTAACATAGCAGCTAGGTTTTCTTGTTTTGTTTTCAAAAACCTCATCAGTGCAGTCCTTCACATTCTCATTTGTCATGTTGTGTTTTAACAAGGTCCTGACTGTTTCACCTTGAGCTGTCATTAAAACACTCATCTTCATCCTGTCATGGCCAGGAGCCTGGAATCATCCTTGCAATGATGGATTAGAAGACATTCCACTTGTGACACTTGATACTTCTAGGACACACATGGCATAAAGGAAACATCAGCTGCAGTGAATGTGATGGAGGAAGCACAATCCAGCAGGTACTTGGGATCCCAGAGCAGATTTAAGGACTGGGATCGGCAGCTCTAAATACAACACTCAGCCTTGCTTTTGAGATAACAGTAAATAAAACAGTAGTGCTGCACAGTCACTGTTCAAATATTGCACAGAGAAGAGATGCCTGCTGAGATTAAGGTTACAAAGAACCTCCCCCCAGTGAAGTAAGAGGTGACTGTTTGGGCACCCAGTTATCACGCTAGCCTAAGGGAAAAGGATCAATCTCCCTTTAGTAAACTCTGCAAGGGAAGCAAGCGTAAACAAGAAAGTGTAAATGCACGGCAAGTCACTAGCACTTTATCTTAATACAAACTTAGATCAGCAACTTGCCATCGAGGTGAACAATAGATCAATTAATGACAACAGAATCATTTTGCACACAGAAGCAAGAAGTGAGGCTACAAGCAGTGCCGCATGCACAAGGACTCCACGGTGGCATGCACCTGTCCTGCTTAGAATGGTAAATTCCAGATATGCCTCTACATCAGGCAAACTCTCTACTCCCCACTCGGCTACAAAAAGCAAGATTGTTTTAACCAAAAAGCCTAGAAAGGAAGTGTCTGGGTGCTGCAGCAATGATTCCCTTAGATTGAAAGGGGAAAAGCACACAGCAGGGACAAGCAGAAAGAATGTATCTATAGATATGTACATATACCACAGTGCTGTAATTTTTGTATGTAGCAGTAATGTAAATAAATGTATGATTTTTATAAGATACATATTATAAAAATCTATAAAGGCATATTTTTAGTAAAACCAACACTCTACTTCTTTTGTAAATAGTTCTCTTCAGAATAAACCAGATCATTTATATGATACCGTCTCAGCTCTCAAGTCACTGCTTATCTTACCTAGCTGCAGAACAAGCTCACTTTTTGAACTGCCATCTTAGCACCCAGCAGCATCTTTAGTACTTCGTCATCCCAAGAAATTCAGCCACATAAACCACTTGCAGGCATTCAGAAGAGAACAGTCCTGGAGAAAGAACATTTAAAGCATTTATATCTCCTGATGCACAGGAAAATAGAAAGGCGAGCTTGTAAATCTTCTCCGACTTCCAGCCATTTGTATCATTTACTGGCCTTTATATGGAGGGACAATCAAACGTTAATGAGTTTAAACACAAAACACAGATGGACAACGAAACACCTCTAGCTTGCGCCAGCTGCGATTCAGACCATCTGCATGTCCTCAGGATTCCCCTCTCATAGTCATACCAGAACAGGGCAGATGGAATCAAAGACCCCTTCCCACAGCAAGCTTCCATCACACTTCTCCAGAAGCGGGGAATGTATTTAAAACCAGAATAGCAATTAAACACTGGAAAGCATTAATTGTGGTTTTGCCAATATCCCCTTCCAGGAAAAAAACACCTCTATGTGCAGCAGAAGAGCTCACCCCTGGCTTGCCACCCTCCACCTCCACGTGCTGGACAGCAGAGGAAAGAGAGCTTTGAAAAAGATTTGGCAGCTTGTAACCTTTATTTTTAGTTTTTTAAAATTATTTAAAAAGCATAATTAGAAACTTTCATTACAGAAATAATCCTAGCAAACCAGTTAGACATTCCATTGCTCAACATTTAGGAAACTTCACATCAGCACCACTAGAGACACAGTCCCCACCCCTTCCAATTGAATGGTCAGTGGCAAGAGCAGAGAGGGAACTGCTCCTCTACAGCCACCTCTAGAAAAAAAAAAAAAAAATTTCCCACTTTAAGCCAGGAAGTTGGATACCTGGATTGGCAGAGTTCAAACCATGGCCACAAAGACCTGGACTCAAAGAGGACCAATCTTTCCATTTAAGAGAACACTCCAGGCTTGGTGCACCATTTCCTCATTTTATTGCATCATTTCCAGTAAATTCAGACATTTTCTTTACCTCTGCCTGTATGAAGTTACTCCCTCTCACACGTGCTACCACAAGAGCCCCAAGGTAACGCAACTGGGCCCTCTAATCCAAAAGTGGCAACCATCACAGACAGCTCCATTTCAACAGGAAGGCTTTGAGGACTGACCCAGCTCCTTCCTTGTGCACACCCCACATTCGACATCAGAAAGCAGACAGGATGGACTGGTGTAACTTAAGCTGCTGCTTTCCACAGCCGCTCAAGTCTGACAATTATCAGAGCTCACACTAGCAATATCATCCCAGCTCATTCTTATTCTTCGGTTATCAATGAAAGATATGTGAAGAAGAGACGGGTGAAGGCAGCTGGATACACACTCCCAGCACCTGAACTGATTTTTTTAAAAAAAAAAAAAGTGTTACACATTCATTGTTTGCAGTTTTTAAAAAGTCTTTAAAGTGATTGATTGTGATGTGATTGTATGATTAGGGCTTTTACCATAACCCGTAAAATCTAAAAAAAAACCACAGGCAAAATAAGTGACTAAAATTTAGCCTCTCCTGGGGAAGGGGGAGGAAGGGAGAGAAGTGGGCCGATCCAAAGCTCATGGACATTGGTGAATCACATCCTACCAAACTAAGGCCAGCAATTCCATAGGGCCACTTACTGACAAACCAGTACATCCACCTTCGAGGTCTTAAAGGAAGTCATATCCCTCCATGCCTTTTAGTCATTTTAAGGAAAAATTCATTTTTTTATTATTATTTCGGCAATTATTCAGGTGCTGAGCATGTACTTTCAGCCCAGACAGTTGATATTTTAGTTACACACACACACTCTCCACCTTTAACTACATCTATTCAGGCTGATGAACTGAGCCCCTGCTTTCCCAGAAAAGCCAACAAGGGCTGGGAAAACGTTGCTGAGCATAGTGAGACCAGTTTGTTTCCAAGGGTGATCCTCCACCACCACACAACCCAAGCAAGCAAGCTTTCCATTTCTTTACATGAAACAGCGGTCCTCCTTCCTAACAGAAGAATCCTGGGAATGATCCGGCAGCAGCTTTCATATTCAGACATCAATCCAGAACAGCTGGATTTTATTTTCATGCCTTTTCTCTCTCAAAAACAGAAGCTTTGCCACCAAAATTCACATTCAAGTTCAGATCGCCTATTTGCGGACAGGGCAATGAGAAGAAGTTTGGGGTTTTTTGGCAGAATCACATGGTTTTTGTTGTTCTCAAAAGAAATGGACCCTCACTTAGGACCCTGGCAGAACCAGAAGCAGAGGTCAAAGGAGTTAAACTTTGCTTTTTTAAAAAAAAAAAAGTTTTATCCAAATAAATCCCACTTCTGCAGGTCAGTTTGTTTTTCAGTATCTTGACACAAACTAAAGGAGAGCACAGGTACAGCTGGGCTGCAGCACAAGAAGGTGAAACCCAAGGACCCAGCCACAAATCTGGATCACGGCAAACTGAAATTCAAGGCCCCAGCAGCAGCACCGGCTGCCAGCCATGGGGCTGGTGAAGGGAAACCCCAGGCTCCAGCAGCAACACCTGCAATCCTGGTACCTAGAAAACAAAGCCTGAGCCCCAGTAAAAGCTTGGAACTCCAGGTGAAGCCATAGGCCCCAGCAGCACCAGCTGCCAGCCTGGAGCCCAACAGAAATGAAGCTGGAAGCCCCAGGAAGCCGTTGCTGCCATCCTGGGGCCAACTCGAATTAAGAACTTTGAACTATTTCTTTAAAAAGATGAACTCTGCAGTCCATGATTGGTTGACATTAAGAAGGCATAAGCCAAAGCGACAACAGGGAGGCGAGGCTGGTTAAAGCAATATACATTATATACAAACTCTTGGGTTAATTAGTCCACTTGGTAGGCAACGTCCTTTCTTGTCTACAAGGCGCACTGGAATGAGCAGGGGAGGAGAGGGGGGCAAGATTCCATCCAATACCTTCTTGGCACTGAAGTGGTAAGGTGCCAGCGCCTCTTGATAGAAACATGGAGAAAAAATAATCTTTAAATAACGGCACAAAACTGAGAAAGTCCTCCCAAAGCCTGCCCCAGTGGAATTGCCCGAGTCTAGCTGGAGGGGCTGATCTGTCTGAGAGCAGAGTCTCTGCAGCAGGGAAAGGGCATTAGCAGCACCGCTTCTTCCTTTTACTGTTCTTCGTTAGCTTCACCACATCATTCTGTTGCTGCAGTTGCTGCTTTGCTAAGTTTTCTTTCTTTGCTCGCAGAACTAGCTCTGTAATGCAATTAAACATCTGCAAGAGAAACAAGCAAGTTCAGACCACCCAGGAACTCAGACGAGCTTTTGTGGTTCTTTTGAAGCGACTCCACTTTTCTAGCTATTTCAGTAATGGTTCAGAGATCTTCCCCAACTCACGACGGGCCATGCGGAAATACAGTACCTTCACAACCCACTCCCAAGCTAAATCAATAACCCTCCATCCACTTTCCCAAACCAGTAAATAAAAACAGGTCAGTTTGGCAACTGAGGCCAGGAGTGAAGCCTGGGCAGTCCCACCTCCTAGAAGCATCCACACCTAGTGACAGGTCTTTCCTGAGAACATGCCTAATACGTTAGCACTGTAAAGCTAGTGAAATTGCAACGTTGGCTCCTTCATTTTGCTTCCCCAACTCTTCCAAACACAGTTGGATGTCTCTTTTTGACATTTTACCTACTCACTTGCAACTTGTATACAGCATTTTATCATTCTTCCTCAGTGGGAAGAATGTAATTGTTATTTTTTCCCAAAACATTATCCCCAAATTGTTTATCTATACTCTTCTGTATATTATATTACCTCTTCCACATTAATATTTTCTTTGGCGCTGGTCTCAAACAATTGGATCTCCATCTGCCCAGCAAATTTATAGGCATCTTCTGTTTCCACCACTTTTCGCTCTGGGTCATCATTCTTATTCCCCACTAAAAAAAAGAAAGAAAAATGAAAAAAAACAGTTTGGTACTTCAGCAGGTCAGGCCACTGAACAAGATGTTGTGACTCTCTGATGAGAAACTTACCTAGTATCCGGCAGACGTCATCACAATTTTGATTAATTTCATGCAACCACCTTTTTACATTCACAAAAGATTCTGCACTGGTTACATCGTAGACAACAATGACCCCATGTGTTCCTCTGTAATACCTATGGAGCAGGAAAAGACAGTAAATGTTAACTCAAGCTCTCTATCACCTTCTCAGCTCTTTCACTCACCTTCTACAAGATTCATAACAAATCACCAAGTTACAGCTATCAAGTGCTCCCATTTTCTTACCACTGTGAGGCATTTAGTTCTTTTACAAGAGCCAGATCACGTGCTATTCCTCTAAACCTACAGAGTTCCCTGCTCATTCAGTCTCTACAAGTAGGTTTCAAAGTCCAAAGACTGCTGTCTACTTCCTCATGCAGGCTGTTGAGACCTTCAAAGAAGAATACTGTCTTCCAGCTACATAAGGAAAGGGTAGCGGTGCCCCCAATATGTCCTCCGAGCTGGCTGTGTTGTCAACCGTCACCTTGTACAAGCAACATCAAGTTTTTGCAGCAATTTTGTTATCTGTGAAGGATCACTTACAGACTAAAATCTCAGCAGATCTCCAAATATATTCAACCCTCAGTCACAGTTCTCTTGAGCTCACAAAAATTTCTGTCTTGTTGCGCGACTGTGTTCTGATCACACCTTCCTACTCAACAGATCGACTCCATATGTGCATTCAGTGCGCTCTGCTACCTTTAGCCATGAAAAATAAGCTTCGTTTCAGTTTATTCCCATTAGTCTTGGGCAACCAGCACCTTTAAAAGACGATAAGCAATTCTGATATGCAAGAAAAATATCTGAATTCAAGTTCCAACATTATCACCTGTATGAACCCACTAAAGGCAGGCAGTATGCGCACCATGAGAATGCTATATACAAAAAAAACCAAGCTCCACCTTCTCAGTTTTCAGCCACATGCACAGGGCTACCAGGTATTTGCTCTACTGCAAACTGGGTGGTTGAGGGGGGAAGTAACTGAAACAGTTGACAGTGAGGTCTTCACCAGCATCCAGGTTTTGTATTTTGTGTAGCTTTCATTTCATTTATTCCTCTTTCTTATGTTCTATATTAAGATTTTTAAGAAAACAAATTCAAGAATTCAACACACCAAAATCGAGGATTTTCTTTTAAATTGTGACAGCATTTCTAGAGCTTGATCTCTTACCACAAGCAGCACCATCCCTTCCACTGCACTTTGAAGACGTCCACTGTGACCGTTCTGGTTCTCTCTTTGATAATTTATTTCAAGTCAGCAAACACGCTTTTGAACTTCAAAGCTTTTTAATCTAATCCAAATGCACTACCTTACAGAAGATCTCAAGGCTTCGGCTCACTTCTGCTACTGACACGCTTGAGCAAGTCATTCTCTCTTCCCCACCTTTAGCCTCATCGTCCCTTCTACAACAGAAGGTACCTGCCTTTATAAGCCACCAAGGCAGCCTTCCACAGACAGACGTATGTCACATACAGAGCACACGTATCTCCCCCTGATCTCCTCCTCTCGTGGCCACTTAGTAGGGACAGTCCTGGATATCAGTACTCCTCTGTGGAACGATACAAACCCTACAGAAGTAGGACAGCCTGCTCCTGTTGCTCTTCTGGGCACTTTCAGAAGACAGTCAAATACTTCTTCCATGTGTTTTGCCGAATATTTAATGCACATTCAATTTTTTTGGCAAGAACTAACTCATGTAAGAATTATTTATTTCCAGCCATAAGAGATCCTGCACTTTCAAATATTCTAGTCCATTTGCAATAGCAAATAATAGCTTTAATAACTTTAAAACTTGCTACTGCACTGCATTTGTGTTTTACTTTGTTACAAGCACCTCAACCTTATTTCATAACTTAGATTCTTTGGAGGAAAAAGTATTCCATAGCCTGAATCCACACCTTGCAAAAATAAGCCATCCTCTCCTGACTCTAACATGCACTGCAGAGTTTTTGCTGAATACTGGTTTGGGCGACAGTATCAGAAAGGGAGAGATCTGCGATACAATCAACACACTGGATTTCTCTATATCTGAACAATAACTTATCTTCAAACTCTGCCGCATCACCTAATAGTCTCTTAACTCAGCAACCCTCAGGATGACCTACCACTTCCTCCCTAACACTGAGCATTACATTTGCAAAGACAACACTCAGCCTTTAGAGAAACGCGGTGGTTCAGTTACACCTACACAGAGCTGCTTCATTCTGCTGTGCACACCATCAAACCACGCCTGGTATCCCAGTCATCCAAACCAGAGGACCCAACGGAGCTCCTCCCTTGCCCACGCACCTAGGTTTTTCTTCTAAGCAAAGCACATGATGTCGGGGAGTAGAACATCATGCACCCTGCACATACAGATCCCACTCCCGACATGTCATCAGCACAGTTGTCGTTTGCTCCTAGGGATGAGGACCGTGGGCTGGACGATGCAGCACAGACCACTACCGCATTCAAAACTCTGCAGGAGCTGGGAGCTCCTGCCACAAAGCACTAATATTGCCAACCCCCTCATCAGAAATATCTTCCTTTGTGCAAGACAGCAACCCCTGAGTCCTGCTGAGTTCCTACCAGTACACACTGCTTCTATTTTTGGAAGGGAAAATTGTCTGGCACATCATTCTAGAAAGGTTGCCAACCCCTCATCTACACTAAAATGTCATTTCCTCCATTGGCTGGCATTACCTTTTAGCAGCCCCAGAGATAAAACCAAAACTACCTTTTATTCTCTGACTGTTAAGCCCCGTAATATGCATTTTTCTCAAAAAGCTCATCATGCTATTTTCTGACATTTGTTAGATACATCCTTGAAAAAATTTTAGGCTTAACAAGTACAGGAAAGATTCTCCAACCCCAAGTGCAGGACAGTACTAGAAAACAAAACCCGATTTATCCCACCCCATGCTTCAAATTTCAGAATGATGCAGTGCAGGATTGCTTTTATAACAAGTTGTAGGCTTTGGTGAGTAGAGAACAGATGGGGCTTTTGGCATTCAGGGAGGAGTAGGTGTAAATTTTGTGCTTTTGGCAACCAAGAGGTAGTTGAGGCTTTGACATGAGGGAAAGAATGCCTTATCTTCTTCCCATCCACATTTTAGGGAAGATGGAGACCACAGAAATGAGAGCAGAGAAGAAATGAAGCTCTCAAGCTCAGCCTCCCATTCAAGGGCTCAATGACCAACGCTAGCTGTCCTCTATGTGGTAGGTGCACTCTGCCATGCACCCTACAAACCTCAAAAGTCAGTACCTGCTAGTACTCACAGTGACAAATACGTTAACGAAATAGATCAAATAAAAACTTATAGAAGAGGCATTGGTGTTTAGAGCGTCCACGAAAGTAGCCCATTGAGGTAAAAGACAACCAAACCTGACCTGTATACGACCATACCTTCCATGTGGCCGGAAATACTGTGAAAATCTAAAGGCTTTAAATTTACCTTTGGTGTGGAAAAGATTTAAGAATTATAACATTTAAGTTGAAATAAACACAGTACCACCTAAGTTGCTTGTTCTACCTATGGAATCATATTTAAAGAAGCTTACAGACATAAGCTTACTGTCTTTGAAACGCTCCCTAATAATACTGTAAACTTGATACAGAGAATCTTCAGAACTGGTTAACCAAACTCCCCATGTCCTTCAGACAGCTACGTTCTCCCCTCACATCTCTGAAGATGACCTTTCTAAGCAGATGGGAACAACGTACCATTCATACTACAAGAGAGTTCTCAGATTTCCCCTAGTAAATGCTTCTAGTATTAGCATCTGGAGTTATAATAACTAGTTTCATGAAGCATGACAGTAGCTAAATCAGATTTAGAAGAGAGAGTATTATTGAATTCATCAGTTCAGTAGGGCACATATGTTAATTTTTCCAGAAAAAAAAAATTAACCGGTCAATGTGAAAAATAGCTCATTGGTTTAAGCCAGCATCTATGTTAATATTTCACTAGTTTGTAGTACACGTTTCCTTATTTTTCATTCCTCTAGAATTCTAACCAATTCCAGAGACTTCTAATAATCTCTTTTCATACTCTATTTTCTTTCAGGTTCCTAGAAACACATCTATTGTCACAGGTCAGTTGACTAGTCTTTCAACCAGCCTATCTGGTCTACAAGACATAGCAATTCTATTATCTCCAAAAGCTTATTCCTCTCTTGAACCCGCCATTCCACACAAATGCATGGCAGAAGGTCCCTCTGCTGTCACTGTCATCCTGAACAGGCATCTGACAACTGTTATGTAAAGCTTAAATCCTAAAATCAGAGTCCTGAATCAGGACAAAGCAGTTCTATCTACAAGAGCAAATCAAGTACAGGAACTGGTTGTTCATGCATCTTCAGTATTCCTGCTAATACAGCCAAGTCCCGTCATGCTACGTCTCTGGTGAATTTAAATCAAATTAGAGTTTGGATGACGTTCCGTGCCAACCAAATTCACACAACTTGGCCTCTCCTCCCACCAGACACCAGCTATCCCAGTATTTCCACGCTTAACAGACAGTAAAAACGGCTGCTGTCTTTTTTACTTCCCAGTCTGAAATTCTGATCTAGTTGAGTTTTCCTGAGTTTCTGTAGCATCCTCCAGATCAACTTGATTTCTCTTCCTTAACAGCTTTATTCTGTTTTTCAGCTTCTGTAGTCAAATGAAATCAAAATAAAGCCATCTTTCAATGTTTCCCAATTTTCCACTATTAACTTCCTACCACCTCTACCATTTTGCAATTCTAGGTCTACACAGCAGTACTTCCAACCTATTACTATTATTACCAGATGGGCTGTAATTTCAGGCTTGCTTGCCAGGCTTGGCTCAGCATCAATCTGAACTCTGCCTTTAACTGTAAAGGGACTTCCTGGCCCACAGCAGCACTGAAGGAACACCTTTGTATATTCTTAACCTCAATCTAAACCTCAACCTAGTCAAAGACTAGACAAAAACTACTACACTCTGTTGACAGTGCACTCCCACTCCACCCATGATTTGGTAGCCAAGCCCTTTCGTAAGTCCTAGCACGGTAACTTGATTTGTCAGTTTGGGGTAAGCAAATCAGTTACAGTATGACTTTGCCACTAAAAAAAAGACAGAGGCTTTCTGAAAATCTGAATCTTGTTATCTCCTGTTTTTATAGGTGGTTAAGTTTAGGTCCAGAGCACCTCTTGAAAAGTACCAGAGAACACCAGACAGTCACGGCTAGCTGACCTAGCAGCAAGCGGAGCCCTCATGACAATGTAACCAGCATCCCCAAAGTGCTTTCCTCAACACTTCAAATGCAGTTGGACACAGGAACTTCTTTGCTTCAAGTTGCCCAAAATTCAAATCTTTCTTCCCTGACCATGGAAGATTCTGTAAGTACTTCACTAGAGTTAAGGCAGGAAAACCAGGGCCTTCACTTCCTCTAATGTAAAATATACCTCACTTTGGTAAAAAGCTATGCAAAAGGAAGTAGTAGCAGAGTTCAAACAGGTCATGGCACAAATGTCCTCAAACCATTTCAGCTTATCTGTTTTAAATGTTAATCAAAGGAAAAAAAAAACCCCATAAAACACTACACAAAGTCTGATCTGCAGCTATTCCCTTTCACAAAGGGAAGCCTCCTTTCCTGGTATTCCCCATTCAGTGCCGGATACCATGGCTTTCTAAACTAGCTGGCATCAGCCCCATGAACCAACGCTCATTAACGCGGCTCGGAGTCCTGTCAGGGAATCTGAAAACAGGAAGGCCATTTGCTGACTCAGCAGTAATTGGGGCAGGCTGTGACGAGGCTGGATGCCCAGCTGATGGGAGCCGCAGCAGTGCACTGCTGCCTCCCCCCACCACTTCCTGCCCTAAGCTGCCTGCAGCGCTGAAACAAGAAGTGATGTCACGCACAGGAACCCTACAAGAGGCAACCAAGGTTTTTTTTCTAGCTAAACACTTAAGAAACAATGGAAGTAATCCAGTAATATCCGTATGGAAGCGCAGAGGAAAGGGGCGGTGCACACATCAGGCTCAATTTTGCCATTTCTAGCTGTTTAGACGTAACACGGGTGCAGCCAATCTCATTATTTTTATGGCTGAGTGCGTTAACCAATATATCAGCTGAAAACAATCCTCCTCCCAAAAATAGGAGCCAAAAGAGAAACCAGTCAAGAAAGAACAAGCGAAACATCTAGGTCTTTCAAGAATTATTCTATTTCATTAATATCCAAAGGAAACAAAAGTTCCATTTCCAAGGGTATTTTTTCCTCTAGCGCTAGTGCCACGGTGAGCAGTCCCACCTCTACTGCAATCAGTTTACAAACACATTTTATTCTTAGTTCCCCCCACTGCAGCTCCGGGTGTGGTTTCTTCAGGAACAGGAAAAGCAGTGCACACGCTGTTCAAAAGGACAATGAGCACGAACTGAACTCGAACCAAGGAAAAGGTTAACTTCATGTGGGCGTCTGCTTTAACAGAACTCCATGCAAAGATAGCCACTAAAGTGTATTTGTCCTAAAAGAAAACTACATATCAGAAATCCTATTTTTCAATCTCAAAGCTATTCATTAGTTATATGGCACTAATGCACTAATGAGGGTTTTCACCCTGTGCTTCTGCAACATGTACTATCAGAGGGTGACCTTCTTGAACAGGCTTCAGAAACAAGTTTTCTAGCATATGCAGAACAGTGAAATAACTCCAGTTCTACCAAGAGTAAGGAAATCTGAAATCCCAGATTCAAACCTAGCCACAATAGCACGACTGCTAGCAGTTCCAAAACAGCTGAGAGAAGTCCCACTGTACAGACAGCAAAGCCATCGTTAGCTAATCAACTGCAATATTAAAGTATCTAAACCATAACTCTAAACTACAAGATCCATACACTAAGCTACATATGACTAAGCCCAGTTATACTCACGTTGATGTAATAGTCCGGAAGCGCTCCTGTCCAGCTGTGTCCCAGATCTGTAGCTTCACCTTCTCTCCATTGATCTCAACTGTCCGGATTTTAAAATCCACTCCAATTGTGGTAATGTAGCTGCCTGAAGGGAAAGCACAGGTTAGTGAGAACCTAAGTCTCGTTTATTTTGGATGTCCCAAAGCACACATCTGAAAGCTATTTGGCAGTAGCTCTCAGATTGGACAGAAGAACCAGGTTCCCCCTATCTGCTTATCTCATAAATGCCCTATCGGGTCATGCTGATCTGCATACTTTTATCTGCAGCTAGTAGCTTTTCTCTAGCCATAAAGCCACTTCTCCCATGGCAACCTTAAAATATAAAACTCAGTGTTACAAAATAAAATTATTCTTCTACCGCATCGGTGGTCAGGAGGAAGCACACAAATATCTCCAGAAATGGACAGTAACTATGCAAGTATTTCACTCGTGAAAATTGTGAGACGAAGCTCTGCTTTAAATGCTCACGCAATCACTTATTTTGAATACAGACTGTTCTAAGAGTTTCCTCCCAATAAATTAGTTATGTCACAAACGTAAGTGGTTTAGCCACAATATTCAATCAATCTAAATCCCAAATGGCCCATGGGAAGTCTGCAGAGAGTACAGCATAAGCTAAAAAACCTAAGCTGTTTCTGGAACCATGTCAGTATTTAAATATTGTGGTACTTTCAGCTGCAAGTGAAGATCAGACAGGATGGCTTGTACAGGCTTATACCGAGAGAAGCAAAGCCAGAACCATAATGTATTCCTAGTACAGCTATCAGTGGGTAAATGCAGAAGAACAACTCCTTGCCCCCCAGCAGCACTGGAGCAGACCTTGACCATTTCACTTATTGAAGTAAACAACACACTCACCTGAGAATGTATTATCTGCAAAACGCAACAGCAAACTGCTCTTGCCCACACCTAAGACAAACAAAGACAGCAAGATCTTTGAATAAGGTCATCTTGGGTGTCAGGTGACATAACAGTATTTTACCCATTCATTGCATTTTTAACTCGACTCGGATCTTTTCTCAGCAGATAATTTAGCACCCTCCACTTTGACTATTCATCTCAGTACTCTCCTTGAGGATTTGACCAAGCACACCGCAGTCCCTCCAAGACTGGGCATGCTTCTTGGAGCAGGACAGGGCGGGGGCTGTCCCCTCCTTCCTCCAGCCCTCAGCAAACTCTCAAACCATAGCTTTTGACCTGTGGTCAATTTTAAGAGGTCATAAAAGAGTAATACCTGAAAGCAAGTCTATGATCAGTAGACTTACATTTGCTGAGGAAAGATCCAAAAATTAGTATATCGTGCTAATTAGCAAGTACTCACAACACTGCTCTAAACAACTCTATTGAATTCCACTTGCACATCATGCTTAACACCACTGCCTACCTCCCATTCATTCATGCCGTGCTGAACGGCAGTGGAATTTGGACTACTTAGACAATCAGACTAGGGTTTGGTACTATAAAGCTTATGTTATCATGGCCACAGTTTAACAGAAGCCTAAACCAAACAGGGGAGCTGGGAACCATTGTTCTATGCTGCCATCCAAAATAGGCTTGTTCCACATCTCACAGGAAGGACACATACCTTTCTGAAGTTGTACCTTTTGCCCAAATGTTCCATGAAACATTTCCCTAAGTGCTTTGAGTAGCACTTCATCCAGGTTTTCCATATGTGATTGTTTGCACCCTGATCACACCCTGTTGCAGGGAAGCATTTTTCACAGTGCTTCAGACAAGAATTGTAAGAAACTCATTCCTGCACACCCAACTAAGGGCATCTGGGTATTAAAACGCTTCAAATTTGTTATCGCCGCATTGCATCTCTGCTGTTAATGTCCCTTCCTCTACCTTCCCCCCCAAAAAGTAGTCTGCTATGGCATCAAGAGGAAATTCACCTTCACCAGGGTGATTATCTATTAAATCTTTTCAGGTAGAAGTTATTTAAACTAATTGTTTTGATGAAGTATAACTTGCAAGTTCTTCTCCACTGCTGGCATCTGAATATAGCTACCAGCACAAAAAAAAACAACAAACAAACCAACCAACCCCAACACATGAAAATCTGCATGATTTCAGTAAGCCAGATCTCATTTGCAAAGCATTAAATCACCAGACACCTGGAGAAGCCATGCTCATCTCTCGTTGAGTATTACAAATCTTAAAGACAAAAAAAGAATGCTATTAAAAAATACAAAGTTACAGCATGCATACACTGAACACCTCTGAGCTCAAGAAAGGTGGCAGAGCAGTTCCTAACCTTTACCAGAGGATGGGTTATTTAGCAAGAGCAAACCCCTGCAAAATACTAGGTGGCTAAGGTAAAAAAAAGATTTCAGCAAGTACTGTGCTGCTTGATCAAGCAGCCTTGGCCTCCAGCTTAATAAAAAGAAAGCAGATGCTGGAACCCACAGACTTGTCAGACCACACCACCTTCTTCAGACGCCAGCCAGCCTCGGGCTGCGCGGCAGAGCTGCAGGGGCTGCACATGACCACTGCTTTGTCAGTGTCCACACTGCACCGACATCGTCCTGCCTGTACCGCTCTCCCCACTCGGGCAGCTTCTAGAGAAACCTCCCGAGCTCAGGAAGTTCTACACGCTCCTGATGACAACGATCTCTCTGCACAAACACTGCCTCTGACCCTCACTGTTCACTACAGAGAAATCACACTCTCTGTGACCCTCCGCTTCCTACACAGAGTTATTTGAGGAGCTGAAAAGAGATGGCCAGCAGGGCTTCTTTGCTTGAAGAAGACAGCAAAATGAAATCAAATTTTTTTTAAAAAGCCTATTGGCTTTGCAAAAGCAACATTAAAAGCCAATTTCCATGCCACACCAGTTTCTAAACCCGCTATCTTACTGAATGGTAGAATGAATTAAAGAAGCACATGTAAAGCACGGATCATCTGTATTATTTTTAAATATTTGGCACAACTGAGATCATCAGCTGCTTTTCAAGATGACCTGTTCTAAAAACACACAAACCTACTACCCTCTTGACACATTTGCATACAGGGGAAAGCAAAGGAGACATAATCATCCCATCCAGTGTCAGTCCACTTCCTATTGCAAGGAATAAACATCAATAAACAAGGCAAGTAAACTGTTTTGTGAAAGCAGAGACAAAGCCTTCCTGTTGGGGTTAGCAAAAACAAAAACAAAAAAGAAAAATCAATACTTCAAACTACATAGCGAGATTTAATTACAGCAGAGAACCACAGGCAACCTGACAATTCTCACACTTTTTTCCTCTCACTGGATACACTGCAGGGACGCAAGACGACTCACCCAAGAAATTTCATTTAATTGTTCAAAATGAGGAGAAGTCTCCCTCAGAGTTTTCACCATCCTGTTTATCTTGCCTGAACAGTTTTGAAACTCATCAGCAAGCAACAGAGTTACTGCTTTACTCGGAATGCAGCATTTGGTTTTAATAATCCATAGGCTCCCAAAAGTGCCTAGATTTTAAGCTGTTTGGAGGCTGTTGCCCTTCCTCCCTCTTTAGATCCCTTCCTGCAGACACAGTTTAGTACAGAATAAAAACATTTTTACACACACTAAAGCTTCTGGAGGTGACAACTGCCAAGATCGTGCAATATTACACTTTCACCCAAGAGCCGTGCCTCGCTGCATGCTGGGACCTGCTGCCTTATGGACCACACCTCTATTAAAAGAAGAGGGTGGATGCCATCTTCTCCAGTTTATGGAAATTAAACTGTAAGCTGCTGGAGTGTTACCAACACTGAACTGGACTGAAGGCAGGAATCTTCCCAGGCCCATCTTTTATGTACCTAGACTAAAGGACCAGACGCAGGCTGAGTTCACACGCTAGCCCTCCAGAAGTTTTTGAAACTGCCGTGGAAGTATTTACAGGTCTATTTTAAAAAATCTGTAAGCACCTCCTTACCCATAACTATTTTAGGTATTTGCATCCTACACTATAACTAGAAGTACAGAACACTAGCAGTTCATCAAGGATTTATTTAAGAAAGTGGCAGACTCTAGAACTGAGACTTCACAGGTTGAATCACGGAAAGAATCTTAAGCCATAATTAAGACAATAAAGAGTATTAAAACGCAGTAGTTGCCACACTGGAAACAATGGTCCCTAGGGCTGAGGCGCAGCCAGCCCTTCCCAGCGATGCCTTGAGCCGTCTGTCACAGGGGATGGGAATTCCCTCCTCATCCCACCCAGAGATTAGTGGGCGCCCTCAGAAGATGCGGCTCCCGAAGGCTGAGGCTAGCGCGAACGCCGATGCCGCCCTGACTTAGACGTGCCTAATCTTCCTTTTCCTAAACCTCGCCAAGCTATTTACCATAATATCCTGTGGTAGCCAGTTCCGCAGGTTCATCAGATAAAACCCGAGGAAGCCCAAGCGAACGCCCCCTCTCATTCAAAGCGC
>VXBO01001565.1:842274-872583 GCA_013400135.1 Rhinoptilus africanus | reverse complement strand
CTCCACCGCCCCCTCCGCGCAGGCGCGTGCGCACGGGCCGCAGCCCGCCCTGCCCCGCCCGCCCCGCGGCGGCCATGACGGAGCGGTGAGGGACGGGCCGGGCGGGACCGTGCCGTCCTCCCTCCTTCCCGCCGGGGCTCTGCCTTGGTTCCCCTCCCCTCGGCCGAGCCGCCTCAGCAGCACGGCCACGGCCCGTCTCGGCTCCCACCGCCGCTCGCACGAGGCCCACGGACGCGGCAGGGGGGGAGGCGGCCCCCAGGAAAGCACCGAAGGCGTGAGGGGGCCCCAGCGCTTTTCGGCGCCGTCAGCTCCGCTCCTGGGAAGGCGCAGGAGCAGACCGCCAAGACTGGGAACGCGTTTTGCTTCGCCTGTGTGCCAAAGCACGGCAAGCTGCACGGCTGCAAGAACAGCTCCCCTCAGATCCCAGCCTGCAGGTGAGGAGGCCCGCAGCAAAGTGGTGTGAAGTGGCCAGGTGTGGCATGCAGGCCTGACTGCTCAGGCCACTCTGGAATTAGATTCCTGGGGTTTTTGATCCAGAGATGTGCTTATGTGTGGCCCAGGAAGGGCCTTGCCCTCACACACACGGGCAGCTGTGCCTGTATCGTCCACACCCCAAACCCACAGGGTTTTAAACAGCAATTGGCGAACACACAAACCGAGTACTTTGGCTCTCAGTTGCACAGATACAGACTACACAAACGCTGCAAAACTGATCGCTTTTTTGGTGATCTCCGCTTCTAGGTGGAGACGCAACACGAGAAGAGTGCTGGTTTTGTCTTTGATTACTTTGCTACAAAAATATTTGTTCTTACTGATACTTGAACTCCTGAGATCAAACAATACAGTGTTTTGCTGTAGAATATGTAAATTACTTAGGACTTCCTTTCCCAGATATTTAGCCTTTTCAATACATCCATAAAAACACCTTAGCAAAAGGGAATGGGCTAGGTATGACTTAAAAGTAATTTTAGTTTAGCATAGCTTGAAACAAAAATATTGACACAATTACTTAATTAAACTCAGTTGATTTTTTTAATTTTAATGGTAAATTTACAGTTCATTGACACACGCATCTCTGACATGATTTGCCTTTCAAATGGAGAGAGCTGTATTAGAACTGAACAACACAGACCTTTATGGTCAGCTGAGCCTATAAACAGGCAAAAGAAAACTGACATAGAAATCAAGGACAGTAAACTTGAAAAATACCAACCCATAATGCTTTTGATAATTACAATTTAATTAGTTGTTCTGAAGATACTTAAAGAGCAGGATGCACCTACTTTGAGGATTTTTTTGGTAGGATCCAAGCACGAGTAAAAGATTGAAATCAGTGGGACATCACCACTGCGGCTGGTGTGGGTGACATCGTGAGGGTGTGCACGCACTGGAGCAGGCTGCCCAGGGCAGCTGGGGTGGTCCAACCCGCCTGACGGTGCCCTGGGCAACCTGCTCTACTCCGCCATGCGCTGAGCACAGGAGTTGGACTAGCCGAAATCCACACTCACTGCACCGTGATCTGTGAATGTTTCTTAGAGGACAGATTTTAGCAGTATCGCTTTTTCCCTTAACATTGATTCGAAAGCTGTAGACTCTTTTCTCTGGATTTATACAATAGGGTTTGGTTAAGAGGAGTAAGAATATTTTTTAAGGCAATTGTCTCTAATCAATTCTCATTTCCTATTTCTTCTGCATAGGATATTGTGGTATGGTTCCATGGTTATATTTGTCCAATTTGTATGCAATTCAGCTGGAAACAAACCAACCCAGTAAGGCTAAAATAGCATGTCTGGGCTGAAGATTTTTTTTTTTTAGCACATAAAATTGCATCTTCTAAATACTAAAGATCAACAGTATGGCTGTCTGTGGGTTTAATTATAAACCTTCCTTAATCTTAACCTTCAAAAAAGTATTCTAGCCTTCAAACCTCACCCCTGTCAAGTCCCACATGTCCTGAAATCCACGTAGATGACCTCCAGATGACATTTAACTCTGCAGCTCATGCATTTAAAACACCATACCCTGTAGCTCATTCTGCCTTATCCTCACATGTATGATGTAGCTAACTGAGGAGCGGGAGAAAGGTTGGAGTTTTACCAGAAATGTGCGTGTGTTATTTAACAGACTTATGCTCACAGAAACCCTGCTAGAAAAGAGTTTGCAGCTAGCCCAAACCTAGCCCAGGGATTAAGCAGCTTCCCCCGCCATATATCACCCACCTTGGGTGGGTAAAGCGCTTGGGCAGCCCATCATACAACCCAACACATGCCCCGAGCATCAGGGTAGCTGAGGACGCTGCATAGCTCTGGGGAGATCCCTTGAACCCAGCTTACAAACCAGCAGCTCAAACCCAAAATAACAAGTGACTCCTGTTATCTTTATTTTTAAGCCCATGAAACCTCATCAAGCGAAAAGCGTGAGACGGCATGATGTTACCTAATAAAACGGACAGTACAAACTGTGACTTAGCTAAGAAAAAAAAAAATCAAAATATTTGAATATTTTATGCTTACACATTTGTCTCTCTTCCGTTGAAATTTTTAGCACCTTGTAAGTTTAAACATCTCTCATAAATTATTTTTTGATCTTCTTGAAATACACACAGTTCAGCTGTCACTCAGAGACAGTTGCTTGACAGTTCAAAGATGTTATTACAGTCAGCTGTGGGGAAAAACTATGTTTTACTGACAACTGGTATTTTTAAGACATTCGAAATGAGAAAAAAATTAATTCTTTAGTCTCCAAGTTGGCACAATCAATTTATCAGATCTCACATTGTGGCAAAAATTATGGGTATTTTATCTCTGCTGTATTATATTGCAGTGTATAAATAGTTTAGTGAAAAGTAGCTATCAAAATCCAAATTCAGTGTTTCACAGCAATTGAAAAATCAGCATATTCTCCATAAGTGCAAGTGAGCTCCTGCCTTTTACTCCTCCCTCTTGAAAACAACTGAGTGCAGAAATTCAGCTGCTGTTTAGAAAGATGAATGAGTTTTTCCACTTATGGCTACATAAGGTGGAAATAGAAATCTTCAAAATAGCCTCAATAACAAAAGATCTTAATAGCTAAAATTAACAAGTTAATAAAAAAGGCTTCTATTAACCGCAGTTTTCTTTGTTAGAATCCCAGATAAAATAGGTAAGCCAGGTGCCCGTGATCAAGGGCAGCCATTCTTGCAAGAGAAACTTGCAATTTTTTCCTTCCTTTCTGTCTGCAATGATGAAGTGAGTGATTCCAGTACAACCACAGAGCTTTTTGCCACCTGTTCAGCAGTTTTTGAATGGTATAAAATTCTGTACCTGTTTCAGTGCACACAAGTTTTTGCATTGCCTGGTTTAACTGCTGTTCCTGTGTTATCCCAAAAGACAGCTAATTCGTTACAGGTGAAACCAATCCCAGTGCCCTGAGACCGTGAAATCCTTAAGAACATTTAGTTGAGTTTTGACGCTTTGATTATTACCAATTGAGTGCAAAATACATAGGTTTAAGATGTATTTTAAATTTTAAGATTTGCAAGTGTTTTGGAAGGCAAAATTAGAATTCAAAACCACCTTCAGAATGCATATAAATGTTATTTAATAAGTAGAATACAATTTCAGCAAGACCAGCTGGAAAGCATTGCAGTTTGGTAGAAATAGCCAACTGCATAAATACAATATTGAAAGTAAATAGCCAAAGAGCAATTTTGTAGCTTGGCTTTGTAGCTGATCACAAACGAAACACGTTAACAACACTGTGCTGCTGCAAAAAAAGAACACCCTGACCTTGCGCTGGGATAGACAACTGTGTTAGGTAGGGTTCGCAAAGTAAGGCTCCCCGAGAAGATGCGGTCCAGTGGCGGACACCGTGAGGCAAATAGAAACCAGTATGGAACCAGTAAGGAGGGCAGCAGTGTCAGTTTAGAAAACGTGAAAATATATGAGAAAAGACTTAGAGAAAAAGCTAAACTTGTTTCATCCAGGGGTGAGAGCACTGAAGTGACAGTGTGGCTGCTGCAGACAGTAAGTAACGTCTGTGGGAACAGGACAAGCAGCGATGGACTCACGTAGCAGCAAGGAAGATTGGGGTATTTTTTAGATGAGGTAATCTCTGACAGTCTGAAAAGTTTGTATAATGAAATAGATGGCCTAGAGAGGTTATGGAATCTCCATCATACGGTGCTATACAAAACAATTTTATGGAAGTCAGTAAGGAGTGGTTCAGTTGGAGCTGAGCCTATCTTAGCTAGGGGGTAAATTAGCTGATTTTCCCAAGTGCATTCCAACAATATTCTGCTGACTCCTACAGGAAATCTGTTGCCAGAAGCCCACACCACGGGCTTGGGAGCTGACATAACATCAAAAACCCTTTGACAGGTCCTTGTACTTTTGACCGGAGTGAAGCACAGCACTCCCAAATAACCTACTTGAGATTGTATCTTGCAGTTTGAGGCATTAGTATGGTGAAGATCAAATGTTTCCTGCTTGCTACTACTGCCATAGCAATCAGCAAATTAGTTCTAGCAGAACGGTACATTTCACGCTCAAATTTTGTGATGTGTAATATCCCCCTCCTGCCATCCAGAGTGTTTTGAGCCATCCAGAGTTACATGCAAGTAAGATTCCCACACACACACCACCCACCCATTAGAAACAACAAATCGTAATGCTCTGCCTTCTCAGGTGCAACCAGCTTCTGTACGGTTTCATAAAATAGAGAAGGCTCACTAAAAGAATAATCTACATAGAACATAAAGCTCATTTTTTGGTCTAAAAAATGTGTATTCTTCAACAAGATTTTCACTATTTCCATCAAGTGGCATAAAAGGTATTAGTAAATTAAAATAAATTTTGAAAAAATAAGTATACGTGGGCAGGTAAAATACAGTACTACTTCCTTGGAACAGTACAACTCATTGACAAAAAAATCTGTATGTTAGAAGTGCCAAGTATCTTGTGAAGCCTTTGACGACATAAAAATAGAGGTCTTTTCACAAATGATCTAAAAAGCTGTTTCTAGTCAAAAATACTTTGGAAATTAATAGGAATAATTACTTATAAATTTCATTAAATGTCAGTTCTGGCTTGCTTTTAAACCCTAGCTTGCCTCAGTTTTGCAAAAGGTTTTTATAGATTACAGCACTACCCACTCTACAAACTGTATGTCCTAGAAAAAAACAGGTCCAAAAAGTAAATCACAGTATAAGTTTGTTGACAAATGAATATGTAAAAAGAACAGTTTACACCAGAAGGATCAAAGTCAAGAGCCTTTATTAAATGTTCCTTCTTTAAACAGACTGCATTTAATCCCCCTTTCGCATTTGTGATTTCTAAGGCTATTTTAAATACTTTGTTTTACAGGGATTTTCAGTCTTCAGAACCGTCACAAGCAGCAAGTTAGCAGTACACAAAAACAATACGCTTTAACTTTCACCGAGTTCTCCACAGGGTCTGTGGAAAAAAAAACCCAATACTTCCAGTACTGGAGTTTTTGCACAGACCCTGGAAAGGAAATAGGTGTCACCAGAGTTTAAGCCTGATGTACTCTAGCCACATCTCACAATTGGCCACAATTTACCAGTATTGATTAGTATATCTGTTTCTTGCGCGTTATCTATTTCAAAAAGGGGACCAAATTTTCAATTTTCAGCTAATGTGGGTCTAATTAAGGCTATTCTGGTATATTTGATACTAAAATACTCTCTGGGAGTCCTTTTCATGAAATCCCATCAGAATTCACATTTTCAAAAATGAAAACATTTAAAATAGGTGTTGGGAGTTGAAATGCTGATGCAGCGGTTGGGTCAGTGTTTTCTTGTCTTCTGGAGCTCTATTATCACGTCAGTATAGTGTCATCTATTTGTTCCTCAGAGTCAGGCTGCCCAGCCAGCTTCTTCAGAGATCTCCTGCAGCTTTCGTTGAGGAGCTCCAAGCTGGCAGCATCTAGAATCTTGGAAACCGACTGCGGAAGGAAGACAACACCGATTACCAACTCCTTATGACACACCATTCAAAATACGAATAAATTTAAGTGCCTTATGAGCTGTATTTATCTAAAATCTTTCAAACATACCAAAATCCTTCTTCTGGTTTGATGATTACAGCCAAGGGCACTATCCAAAAGCAGCTAAGACTTAGAAAAGAGGTGTGGGAATGGATGGACGAAGAAGTCCATCCTAAAATACTCTCTCCGGCACCACTATTGCTGCAGCTGGATTGCGCAAGTGACCAAAGAATAGACTGTCAGTCCCAGGTAACTGCAGCACAGTAAGGGCTTACGGCATTTTGAAAGCAAGGCGATGATGTTAAACATGTTAAATACCTGTATTTTATTACTACTGCACTGTAAGATTGTGCAGTATCAGATAATTTGCATATTTCTTCAAGGCTTAGCATGAGAATACTGATACAGGCTTAAATGCAAATAGGAATGTCCCACTCCATCGATTTCGTGCGAGATGCCAGCACGTTCTGAGGCTCCAGGCACAACGCCGAACCACATGACACAGCCTTCTACCAACGACTATTCGCCCATCTCATACCTCAAGCACTTCTTCACCCGCTCTCATCTTGAGAAGATTGACAATAGCTTGGTCGCTGTAGGCTCTTACACTGGTGTTCTTGTCCTTTGTGTTGTCCAGAAGCGCTTTGAGAATTGGTTTAATTGTCGGAGGGTCCAGTGAGGGAAGATGGTTTTTATTTGCCCACCAGATCATCTTTTCTGCGACTAATTTTATGTCACTGGATGAGTTCTGGAGACACTGAAGGAGACAAAGATGGACTTGTATTCAGATACACCAAAGACAGGTATTTAAAGCACACGTTTATCTCTTTTCTTAACTGAAGTATTTTAAACTATAACAAGAAAAGCAAGAAGTTTTCAACTCACAGGTACACAAAAGACAAACCTGTTATCAAACCTGTTTGACTAAACTGTGTAACAATAAGAGAAGATCAAACCTTGAAAACAAGCCACCTTTTCAAAAGAACACTTCTGATGTTTTGAAGTGTGGTTGATGGCAGGGTCACACCCTCTCAGCTACCTGAGGAATGGCAATGGCCACTCGCTACAGCAAAAGCTGGCAGTGCCTCTGTAAAATACACTCAGTCGGCAGCAACAGCCAGGTCAGGCTCGGGTTGGAGTGTAAGGTGCATTTCAACAGTGGATTTAATGTTAAAATTAAAAAAAAAAAGGAAGCTTTGTATTTTTTATTTAACATCTGAATGTCAACTGCATGATTAATACTGTGGCAAAGGTACTTTGATACTTTTATATTTTAATACAATAATATGATACAAATTAATATCTGAATGTAGGATTTCAAACAAAAAGTCTGTCTTGAAGAACGATGACCTGCGTCATGTCAACATGCATGTTTGGTCATTTTTCAAGTAAAATGAAAAGAAATGTAAGACCTGAAAATGTAACACATTTTTATTTACAATAAAGATGACAAAATAAAAACCCGCTCTCTTACTCCAGCACTCCCCTCCCTCTGTCCTGCCCTATCTTTTCCAAGACGTTAAAAATGTCCTGAGGTTCTAATGTTCAAAATTCAGATCCTGTCTGCCATGAGGGATATTTTTATGGGGAGGAGGGAAAAAAAGGCAAAACCCACATCAAAAAAAAAAAAGAACAACCAAGAAAGTAAGTAATTTTGCAGTAGAATATTTAAATAGATGTGAATTGGAAAAAGCCTTAGCTTCAATACTCTTTTTTATCTCGGTCTTTAGGAGCTACTCCCTTCCACAGTAGTGGAAGTCAAAAAGCACTGCAGCAAACCCAGGTAAGGAAAGGGTTGGTATTTCTAAGAAGGGCCCTTTGACTTTAGCAACCTTAAAAAACCTGACAACTCCGCCCCCCCTCCCTTCTCTGCCAGCTATTTGTTACTGCAAAGGAAAAAACCGAACTCATGAGAATCAAGTTTATCACAGAAAGATCAGAAGTCAAATTTCCGTATTACAGCAGGGATAGAGGTACTGGGTTCACAACTGCAAAGCAGGCTGGTGCTGTCTACTTTGCCACAAAAAGACGGATCTAAGTGTCCCAGCATCGGGGGGTTTAGAGCTTCCCAGCCAAGCAGGCAGCCAGGCTTCCGCTTTGTGCTGGGTTAGCACACAGAAATTTGATCGAGAAAGCCAGCCGTGAGTTAGCTCAAACAGAGACTCAGATCTCACAAGAACAACGCCAGGCAGTTACTGTAAAAAGTCTTACCTTGATAAAGAGGTTGGAAAGTTTTGGAGGCAGGTTCCCTCCTCCTTCCATGTGGTATTTCATAAGAAAGCCCATCCCTCTGATGCCACTAACTGCAATGGGAATCTTCGACATAAAGACAAAAATTGTTATTACAGCAGTCCAACAGCATTTAGAACTAGGCTCACGGTCACACGGACGGGTGAGCTGCTGTGGAAGGCTAAACAGATCTTTAAAAACAACCTGCAGCACACAAAGCATTGAAACACTGGGTTAATGTTATGGGTAATACGATGAAAAAATCATGATGCGACTATTAGCCACGTGGAATAGGGTGACAGGTCCCACAGAGCCCCCAGGTCCCCTGTACCAAATTGCTCATTCAGCTCTAGATTTAAAAATCTTCCTCCTAAAAGGAAATACCTGCATTTCTTTTAAACCTGGCCCGTGAATGAGAACTTTAGTAGGGAAACAGAAGCGTAATTTACTCCCGACAAAAGCTATTCTGCAGGTGAACATTATTTAATCTTTGTCTCCATAGAGATCAGAAAAGAATCAGAACATTTGTGTTATTTCACTATAAAACTGCATCTATCCAAGGGAGAATCTTCATGTCGGACCTGGGGATTTTACTTCTGTTCGGTGACACAGAGAACCTGCACACCTTGTAAAACTACTCCCAACAAGCGCTTGCAAGAGAAGTCGCCCGCTCTCAGGTAGCACTTACCCTGTCAGCGGTGGCGTTGCTGAGGATCATCTCCTGAACGCTGCTGTAGTATTTGGGGGAACACAGCCTGCTGGGGGCAACGTTCACCGCCACGGAGAGCGCCAGGCTTCGCCCGTGTCTCACCATCCAGTCAATGCCAGAGACGTCTGCTGCAAATGGAAGACCAGAGCAATAGCGAGGCGCCTGCTACCCATTCCTCTTCATCTGAGAAAGCTTTTCTCCGTTTGTCAGCTCGCTTCCACAAACTGAAGTAATAAGCAGCATCTAAAGCAATGCCTTGCTTCCTCCGCTCCTCCCGAAGAGCCCCACAGACAGCGCTAGAACACACCACCTCTACCGGATACGGAAACCGGACACCAACAAGTCCAGCCCAGTCAGGCCCACATCACTTAGCGCACAGAGGAGCTTGGCATCGCAATTACACAAGCTTTGACCCTCTAATTGTACAAGTAATTTGTAACTTGACAGCAGCTAACGGATTCCCTTTTTAATGCCGCAGAGGAGAGTGACCCCCCAGCGCTCCCACCCACTACGAGCTGCTGTAAAATTCATGGGTTTGTCTAACTTAGAGGCAAATCAGTTAATCCTCCAAAAGAGTCTGCAGCCATCAGACATGGGCTGCAGTAAGCACAATCTAAGATCCCAGTGCCACCAAAAAAGGTGGAATGGTCCTCCCGACCACCCTGCCTGGACACCCTGTCACCTCCCACCCCCCGCGCGTCGGCACTAGCGGTCACTCAGCCACACTGGTACTTTCAACTCGTCTGAAAACAAACCCAGCAAAAAAGTCTGGGTAACCTCAAATTAGAGACACCACCCTGTGTCAGCTGAGTACCGGGGTGTACAAACGAACTGCCGTAAGCAAAGTACAGTGAAATCTAGAGATTCGGGTTTTACATAAAGAGGAGGAACCTAAATAACCAGTCACAAAGTTTTCCCGAACCAACGGCTAAGAAGGCATTTTCCCTGCTCTCAGAGTCCGCGCCAGTCACCGTGAACAGCTTCACCTACCCAGTAAGTGCTGCTGGAGAACAGTGGCCAGCTCCTCTTCGGAGAGAAACGCGCACAGCTCTGCTAAGCAGCCAGCGGAGGCCATGCGGGTGGCATCCTAAGGAGGGGGGGAAGAAGCGAGTAACACTCAATACACATTAGAGAGAAGGAGCAAGAACAGCAAGTGCCAGAGGATGATATGAAATAAAAAGGGAAGGAGGAAATAGATGTTAGTAGACACCTTTCACTCCTCCTCCCTGTGGACTTCTGTCAGTTCACAAAGTTTCTTGTACGACAGAACTTAAAGCCAAATCCACAGTCAAAAAAAGCCAGCAGAGAAGAATTAAAGCTCTTATGTAAATCCTGATTTATTAAATGGAAAAGGCATAAAGATGAAAGTGAATGTTTTAAAAGATGCGTTAAAAGTTAAGTTTGGATTCACAGTCTAGAAAGTAAGGGTTACTTCTAATCAACTCTAGACAAGCATATCTCTGTGATAAGCTCATACTACTTTTAAATTAAAACTTGCAGGCTTTTATTGTTTTGGTTTGCTTACGTGACCATCCCACATCACTCCTCTCCACCCCAGGACCTACTACCCAGTGGAAATTTGTCAATGTTTTCTATTTCTGGCATGCCAGCAGCTGCAACTCTGTTTCACAAAAGGAAGAAATTACTAGGTGATTATTTTAATCTCTCAGACGATCCTGTTGCTATCTGCCATGTACAGAATACTCTGTATTAAAGTTGGCAATTCCTGTTCATTGGAGTAAAATCTGCCATTGTCTGAAGAAATTCTCAGGCTAAATGCCAGGCCCCACCCGAGAGCCTACAAACAGGCATATGGGCACGCAGTGAAGGTATTGCACGCTTTCTCCGAGATCAAAAAGCAAACCTGACTTCAGAGCTGCCGCAGACAGGTTGGCGAGGAGCTGCAGGTCAAACCCACGCAGACGGTTGCTAAGGAAACGCTCAACTCGCAGATTCTGAGAGCTACCAGTGACCAGCCAGGGCTCTGCACTTCTTGCCCCGACTCTCAGCTAACACTCTGCAAGGCTCCAACGAGCTCCACTTTACAGACCGTATTTTCTCACTTCAGTGAGAAATGCCCAACCACATGCTTCTTTATCCAAGTTTCTTTCCACTCTACCATTAGTAATTTCCCCTGGAAGTTATTTTAGAAAATAATTCTGTTAGAAAATTCAGATTTTAAATTTAGGAATATGATTTTCTACAGCAGGAGTCCTTTGCAGCTGGCTGACGCAGTACCTCATCGTGTCCCAGCATCCCTAGAAGCACCGTGCTGATATTCTTCCTAATTGCAGCATCGACTTTTGCACCAGCTCCTCGGGTGACAAAGCGCAGCGCTTGCAGCATCGTGTCCCTACAAGTGATCGCAACGCACAGTCAGACATTGCTTCCCTCCCCCCCGAAAGGAGAAACCGAGCTCTGGATACCTGTAACAGCTTCTTACGCAGTTTAGAGACTGATACTCTCTCTGTGCTGCCAAAAACTCCATGCTAGAGAATACTGCCAGGTTTGTGCACTTGTGTCTGTCACAATGTCAATATTTTCTGACTATTCAAACATTAAATAAATTCTCGAATCAGGAAGTTAATTTCTTAGGGATCTGTGCATTTCATATACCAGAACGGCTGCGTTACTTCAGGCCAGACTGACCACTGATGCAGTCCTGGACCTGAAAGCAGGGTGCACTGGGTCGCTGGGGGCCGTGCAGGAGAGAGGAGAACGGGGCAATACTCCCTTGAAACACGGTCACAGCTCAGGTCATGGCCCGGGGAGTCCCCACCATCCCGGGGAGTCCCCACCATCCCCATTCTTTGTTTTCCACCCTTGAGTAACAGCCAACTGCTTTCACTAACACATCTTACTCTCGGAACTAAGGGGGGGAGGGGGCAATTCTACACCAACAGCTGTAATCGTTTTATTCATTCATCCCAGCCCTTTCTTTCATCCTTAATAAGCAGGAAGGTTTGAGATGCCACCTACGGCTTACCTGATGGCAGAGTCATCACTGGAACGAATTCCATTCAGTAGCTCCGTAAAGAGAGGATCCACTTTCACATGGATGACGATGAGTTTACCGAGAGCATCGGCCGCTTTGAGGCGAACAGCACGGTTTGAGTCTTGCAGGGCTTTGGTGAAGGTTGTTTGCAATTGGGGCAAAAACGGTTTAAGGGCAATTTCAACCTATACCAGAGATGAAAGACGGGAAAGTGCAGTCAAATCTGAAAGAGTGGCTAGAAATTAACGCCCGAGAACACACGACCTCGTCCATAGCAGTTAGTTCCCACAAACAGCCCTGACTCGGACCTAACACACTACTCAAATAGGAAAAACATGAAACAATATATTACCACAAAACTTTTGCCTTTTCAAATCTAATCTTATTTTCTGCTTACTGAAATACAAGGGTAATGCTGCTGAAAAATTTTACACTATCATGAACAGCCTTTTGTATACAGAGCACTAAAAAAAAGGCTTAGCTCAGTTCAGAGATACACAAGATGATCATCTTCGCAGTTAACAATTCATAAAAATGGTGGACACGGGAGAAATTATTTACATGGTACTTTTTAATCACTTGAAAGTGGGATCACATTTAGCAATATTTCTTAGAAACCCGGTGATTCAAGCATCTGGCTTTTTTGGTAGGCCAGACGCTGCTGGAAGAACACAGTGCAGTTACAGCCTCACTGCTAAATACCCCCCAGCAGACACCCTGGCTGCCTTCACACGAACAGCAACAGATACTTCTGAGGGTTACCATGGAAAACCTTCACAAACCACGGTCAATGGCTTTGAATCTTACCTTAGCTAAAAGAAGGCTTAATGTTTCAAGCAGAGCCACCTTGACATTCCAGCTGAACCGATCTCCCAAGATCCGAATAAGTGGCCCAGTAATGCTCACCACGGATGGTTTAAGAGCTTCAGCAGAAGTCAGCTTAATAACTAGCCCTAAGGCCTTTGCTGCCTCCTCCTTCTGCTCTGGATTACCAGTTAAAACACCTTCCCGCAGCACCAGGAGTATGGAAGTCACTCCCTGTCATGAAAATCAGATAAGAAAGATTAGAAGCTAAGATACAAAACAATCTTATCTTTGCTCCTTTTATACACCAGATGCACAAACTTGGAGAGTTTCTCTCAATTTCCTGTTGACCTTCAGCTACCTGCTTCCACATTCACAGAGCTACTTTTATTTGGTTTGATTTTCATGCATCTACGCCTCACTAAGCCAGTTGCTATGAGAAAAGTGGTGGCGGTTCAGGGAATTTTTAAACCAGAGAAATTTGGCAGAGAAGTCCAGCTTTACTCCCCCACAAAAAGCAGGCAGCGACCATGACTTACATGCAGAACAGAACTGTCAAAGATCGTGTTACAAGAGGAGCCTTCTGCAGGGTAACTCAAGAGCAGCGTTAGCCTACAAAAAGTCTCTCTAACGTACAGGTCTGGAACGCCCCAATAGTCGCTGCTTCCAACAGCTGTAGTCACATCAATCAGTTCCCTCAAAAGGAGGGTATTATGGCTGTGACGAATCCACGCTCATTCTGCTCCTTTACCTTCTTAGGGATACAGAATCCCGGCACATGCTCGCCTTTGGCCTCATTCCCTACAATCCGGATATCCTTGTGCAGGTCCTCAATGAGAGCAAGCTGGTTCCCAGCGTCTAATTTCTGCAGGAGAGAGGGGTAAGACAAAGATGAGGCAACACGGCAACCAGCTGCGTGAATTATTCTCAGGCGTGGTGAGAGAAGACACCCGTGTCCTGCCTCCTCCAAAGACCTGGCTACCGGCTCACAATGCTTAAGTCAAACTCATCTTGCAACTCTCAAATCTTTCAGTATTTGCAAATGTAAACATAGTTTACAACCAAAACAGAAGGCCCAATTTAGGTGTTAGTATTTTACCAGCTATCCCCGTCTTCTCCTTGCCAAGTATTACCACCGTCACCTTTTTCAGCCGCCTCTCACCTTGGTGATCGAGTTAAGCGCGTCCCAGCTTTCATTCAAAACTACAGGGTTGGTATCGTTAAACAGACGTATCAAGCCTGAAACCAAGCTCTTGAGATGACCAGTGTAGTCCGCTTTTGTCTTGGAGCAATAGATATTCAGCATGACAGCCGCTGCCTGTCTCATTCCCAGCTCCGGGCTGCGGGTAGCCTCTAGTAAATCTTCAGTTATAATTCTTTGTCCAGCATCATCTTCCACAGACAGGATCACAGACTGGCAGTTTGCCATCTCCTGAAGAGTACAAATAAACTTTCCGTTAACTCTCACAGAACAAAGCCAGGTTTAGCCCCGGGTTTCCCCTTGTTATCCGCAGCACCGTGTCTTAGAGACATACTACAACATATCCCGCTTGCTAATTGTTTCTCATTAAACAGCTGGTCAAATCACTCTTAAAGGCTTGATTCAGGCCTGGAGCAGAGACAGGTCTATACCCAACTCTCAGGATTTAACAAGTGACCAAACTCCGCTGAACTGATGCTGCGCAGGCTGTTCTCCAGCTGCAGGAGGACTAATTTACGAAAATGAGAGTAGCTCAGTCTCCCCAGCCTTCCTCACCCCTCAGAGACTGTGGGTCTTGTCAGATAACATTTTTTAATTTAGGGAGTTTAACGCTGTGTGTGATAATACTAATTACAAACACGTCTGTGGGTACATTAGAGATCTCCAGGCAGACTTGGGGCTGGAAGCTGAGCTCATGGGCACCTACAGCAGGCAGACAACAGGACTCTCGCACTAACAGTCCTAATTCGCCAACATATGTACACTTCTGTCCGCAATCACAACTCCAGGATGTTCTCCAGAGCCCAAATACCAGATGTTTCGGAAAGCACTACAGAAGGAGCGCTGCATGCAAAAGAGGAGATTTCCTCCCTTCAGCCCTTTAATCTCTCAGCCTTCTACACCAAGAATAAATACAAAGTTAACTAGACACGCTGGCAATTCTCCAAGAATAAGTAAACTGAGAATTGTGTCGTGTTGCAGGCCAAAGAGACTTTTACATGGATACAAATAGATTTGGAAAGCATACGTTTTTTGACTCACAATATGCCACCAGGCAAAAAGACTCATCCTGAGGAAGCTAATGGACCGAATTAAAACATGCAATCTGTGAGTCTAGAGAACACAGATTCTGTGCTGGGAAGTAAACCCGAAGCACTATCTTCAGGCAAACTGTCATAACAAAGAGCTGAGCCGTGCTACTTGCCAATTGCTCTTCACTGGTTCCCAGCTTCTCTTTCAGCGCAGACATCATAGCAGGCAGGATGACACTCAAGTGCCGTGTCAGAGCGTCCCCTGCCACTGACGAGAGGAAAGCTAGCACCCGGGTGTTCACAGGGGGAGTAGTCAGCTAAAAAATAAAACCATAAAAAAAATGAGACAAGCAGAAATTTTTTTCAGAAGGAATCTCGCTTCATCAACAACATGAAAAATTCCTAAGTATAAATGCATCACAACCCAAATGACAATGTTTTGAGCATAAAATCAGGAGAAAATTTCAAACTGTGCTCTTCCTTTTGGCCTATCAGTCCAAAAAAAATCCTGGCAGCAAGAGAGGAAAAAGCACAGATCTGAAGTTTAACATTTGTGTCCAATTGTACCTTTGGCACCAAATAAGGCAGCACTACACGGCTCTTGACAGCCATAACTTGTTTAAGACCATCCACAGCAAAGTCAGACGTCTCTTCATTATCCTACAGGGAGAGAGACAAGTTAGAAACCTGAGAGATGATTTCTGACACACCAAGGTAAAGCCTATTTCAAGTGACAATACGCCATGTGATCATATAACTGACACACAAGTCTTTCTATCCAAAAATGTTCTCATACCATATAGCAAAAACCCAAACCGAGCTCTTCTGCTACATCAGAAAGATTTTCCATACCAGGCATGGTGGCCAAGCAACTTAAGGTGGTGGCAATGGCAGGGCCAGAAGTAGCAATCCTTCAACCTATGCTTTGGCCACAAGACCTCCCCTGCCAATGGCTAGCGTGACTCCACGGAGGAGACTAAATACAGCTGCCATTCCCTGGCAGGTCTGCCACTGCAATCCTGCTTGTCCTTTATGCTAATTATTCAAAACCTGTCCCACAACATCATTAACCGAGTTGTTGACTAATGCTGAGCAATGCTTACCAGCTGCTTCAGCAAAAAGGGCAGGATATCTTCAAGAGCCTGATGTCCAATTGTTGAGTGCAACTGTTCAAATGTTTTAGCTGCAGCCTCTCGGACTTCTTCCAGAGGGTCACACAGCGCTTTTCTCACTGTAGGAACCAGGGACTCAGAGAAAAGCAGCACCTAAAAATGTAGAGATGAAATTACAGAATATCTAAAGCACAACGGACACGTGCATCTCAGTGAAGTAGCTAAGAACGCAGAATATGCACAACAAACTAAGTTGCTCTTTGCTTGAAATATGTTGGAAGAAAACGAGGATTAATCAACACAAACATCTGAAGTGCTCTACAGCTACCTAGTGGATGATTTCTATTATTATATCTCATAAAAGTCACAACTGTGCAATGTTTAAATGTACTGACACATACAAATGCACACTTTTGCCTGAACAGCAACTCACATTAGTCATAAGCCTTGAACTGAGTCCATAAAACAAGCCCAGCACGAGCTGTATTATTCTGTCCCAACTACAATACCTGCATCGTCACATAAATATCTAGGAAACTGGAGATTCCACCTTCCCCATACAACTCACCGCATCCCTGCTGGTAGATTTCATTATCTCACTCAACCCAATGCAGACTCCTTGCCTCTCATCACTCTTGTCCGACCTCAGTCCATCTTCCAGGATAGGAATGATTTCAGGAAGGATCTTCTCTCCTAACTTTCGGACCAGGTCTCCTAATGTCCGTGCTGCAACCTGTCCCCAAAAATTTATTCATTAACTATTGTCCTGTTTTATAAAACTTAAGAATGTGAACTGTGAGTAAATATTAACTTTTGACCAAAACCTACTGTTCACAGTATAGACAGAGCAGTAGAAATGGAAACACTGCTATTATAAGTAACCACAGAGAAAATAGTTTTACTGTCATCACAGTTGCCTTCAGCAAAGAGAGAACTCGGATATACTCATGCTCAGAACAGTTAAAATTAATGACAGCTTTGAAGTGACTTATAAAAAAGAATTATCCTGTGTTCTTCAGGAATTAGTTTACACGGTCACCCGCAGTAAGAGGTAAGGCATCACTCAGTTTCTCACCGTTCGCTTATCTGCACAAGTGCTGGCCAAGAATTTCAGCAGAAGCCCAAAGAGGGTTGGCAAGATTTCACGCAGTGTGCGCGGAGTGTTTGAGACTACAATCTTCCAGACGTGTAAGGAGGCTTGGCGCACCACCAGCTGCGTGTCGGAGCGGCCCATGTACAGCCCTGCCAGCACCCTGTTCCTCCTCTCCACACCAAGAGCATTAATAATAGCCTGAAAAGAAATATCACAAAATTGTATTATCCACTCCTGAAACTTATTAAAAAAATAAAATACATGACTATTCAATATGTCTTTCTAGCAGGCTTTCTAGGCTGATTAAAGATAAATTAAAAAAAACAAAAACTAAAAGCACCACAGACAAGAACAGCTCTACCTTGTTTGACTGGGCTGTTCCAAAGTTGTCATCCTCTGAAGCAGTTTCTGTGGTCATTTTCCCAGTGACTCCTGAGATATGGAACAGAAGATCTCCAAGGAGCTGAACTGAGCTAAACCTGGCAACAGGAGCAAGTCAAGTGTTACAAACAGGGTATTCAGGCGGTACCTATCCAGATATGGCAACACGGCAAATACAGACGTGAGCAAAATGCAAGGCGAAGAACAAGGCTGGCACTGAAATGCTGCAGGAGCCCATGTGCAAGATCAATCTGCCTACACGGCTGAGAAGCAGCACAGTATAGAGAAAGGGAAGGAATGAATTCCAGCCTGGAAGGGGCCAAGAGAATTCCCATATCAAAACAATGAACCAGGGAATAGCCTGGACTCTAGAAAGGAACAAAACATGGGCAGTATCTGCCTCAACCCAAAAGACATTCACCTGGGAGGAGCGCCCTCATCAGCACTCACCTGACACAAGCCTTTTAGAACAACTAATTTTTGAGCAATTGCTATCAGCTGCGAGCGCCCCGCCGCACAGTTCCATGCACAGGAGAAGAATTCACTTACTCAGCATTTTGAAAAATGAAAAACAGCATATGAGGGCTAAATATTGCCACATCAACTGCCTTGGAAGTGCTTTTCAGAGTCACTACCAGAATTACTAATCTAGTAGGAGTGTTTTGCAGGTACCAGGGAATCTAATCCCCGGCTGGCAGGGCTTTGCAGACTCACTGCTAAAAAGCATCATACGCAAACCCAGCAAGCAAAAAGAGAGATTTGCTTTTGCTTTCCAGGGGGTCTCTGCATTTCCTTGAGGAGCAACACAGAGTCTAAATCACACCAGTTTTTCAGCCACAGAAGAGAGATGTCTGTGGACAAGGTGGTTATCCCTTACCTTATCCTCCACAAGTCATCAAACAGGCCATCCTCAAGCTGTGGCAGCAGAAGCGCGATGGCAGTCTCAGCGTACATACTTATGATCCTCTGGCCAGCGCGCAGGGCAGTGTCCCGCACAAACTCATTCTCGTCTGCCAGAGCCTGAATAGAGAGAGGAAAGTGTCTGTGAAAGCTGGCGTTTATTCAGCACAATATATATATACACAAGACCAACAGGAGGAAAACAAATTGATATTTTCCCTTTCAGCCATGAGAAGTAAATGAACTATAAAGCTGTGGATGCACAAAAGTCATTTCAAGAAATTAGTAGTGCCTACAAACACAAGACAGCAAACAAATAACTTGGAAGAAGAAATAATCTTTAATTTAATTTATTTTTTTTTTTACAGTCCAGCAAGTCTGCACATCCCACAAATACCAGAAATGATGCTTAAAGTACTCTGGATGCTTCTTTTTATCCTCTAATAAATAAAACTCTCCAGGCCTCTGCTACATACCTTGAGGATACAAGGAATGATGGGACCCACATAGGGAGTGAACTTGTCTCCAAAGGTAATTGGCAGGTAGTTGAACATCATAATATAACCATCTCGTACGTGTGGAGCAATATCCACTTTACTGGCAGTAGCTACAATCTCTGGCATAAGTTTCTCCAGCTTTTCTACCCCCAAACCAGCCATAACTTCAGCCAAACCTGGGGGAAAAAAGCAGGGAACGGAGCTGATGAACACAAGAAAGAACAAGCTAATCTGATTGAACAGGAGAAAGTCTGAGCTCAGTATTCAGACACAGCTGTCCCTACCTTGAGCAGCACCAGATCGATCCACTGAGCTCTGCTCATACGTCAGTGTCTCCATCAGCCATGGCAACAAATCCTCAAAGCACGATTCTCCCATACCCTTCACCATGGCTCCCAGTGCCTTTGCAGACACCGTACGCACCTAGAGGACAAGAGGAAAAGAGATTTGCAAAATACCTGGTCAAAGTTACCAAGACAGATGTGTCAGACTGATTACAGATCTGCCGAAGGTTAGGCCAAAGTCTAGCCTAATGCACCGAAAAACAAATTGTATTTGTGCAAAAAAAAAAAAACACCTACTTCAGGTACAGGATCCAACAGAGATGCCTTCAGTCCAGGAGTCACACTGGGTAGGTAAGGAGCCAGATCCTGAAACAAAGAGCCCAAAGAGTGAGAACTAGATTCAAAATGAGAAAGAAACCAAAGTCACCTTCATGTAAAGGGCATGCAGCAGTCATCCTAAGCAGCCTGAAAATTTAATCAGTTGTTTCACAGTCCGGCAAATGAGCACACTGCATTGTTCTGTAAGTCTAAGAAACATACGTTCTATGCAGATCACCCAAAACTTTTTTGGTGCTCACCCACAGCCTAGCACTTTTTATCTAGGGAAAATCCAACACTCTTAACATTTGCACAAGGTTTAAAGGTAGAGATTATCAGCACAAAAATCAAACACAGGTCTTTTAGCCTACAGTGAGGTTCCACAAATACTCTTCAAACAAACCCTGGATCCATTTGTAAGCAGCTGATCTGTGTTCCAGTGGTACCGGTTTTGCTTGTTTGTTTGTTAAGGCATTTCTTATATGGTAAAAATTACATGACCTATTTGCAGGGATAGATCTGGTAATAACTAGATGACCAAAGTACAAGGCTGACAGTCTTAAGCACCTGTGAATTGTCACTGTTTTTAAAGCCGTTATCTGTTCATCTACATACATTTAATTAAAGAAGCTGTGAGGATTATAATATTGTCTACCTTAACAGCAAAATCTCCAAACCAAATCAATTCTCTCTAGTGCTTGTTCAGTTATCTCCTACACAGTAAATACAGAATACAGTTAGAACAGGTTTTCAGCGCTGTACCTTCTGATCGGTCAGGGAATACATGTTCCCGATGATCTGGGCAGCCATTTTCCTGGTGTCTGTGGAACGATCTTGAAAAGCTCTCTGAACAATCGGCATGATCAGCGCTAAGGATGGAGCATCAATGAAATGGACAAATTTGGTATCCAGCAGGGTCTGCAGACACTTCTGGGTCTTCCTGGAGGGGTCAGTGAGAGCATCCAACAGAACCGGAGCAATTGCTGAACGTTTTTATAAAGGAGAGAAAAGACTTATTTGTATGTAAAACAAGAACATGTGTCAGGGTGAGCTAGTGTTCCCTCACGGGATGGTTTAGACCCTTCTAAAGCAATTAGCAGCCCAGGGGCAGAGGAAACCCTACAAAGTCAGCTGACAAAAAGGGTAGGAGCATTCAAAAAGCCTTGAAGCAGGCGGCTGCCATTAAGCTTTCATGTTATACTTTTCTACTAGTTTCATTTCTATAGAAGTTTGGATTTAATCCTAAATGCTGTGAACACAAACCTTGCTATTATAAACCACGGTCACGTCAGGACATTAGAGATGCAGACAGTTCTTACCCAGGATCTCTGGATTCCTGATGACGGACCCAATCTGCCGGAGAGCCTGCTGACCTGCATTCTGCACCTTCACGTGAGAATCCGTGAGCACTTCAGTAAGTTTTGGCACAATATTGGGTAAGCAGGAAGAGAGCTGTTTGGGAGCACAGTACGCCATAGCCCCCAGCAGTTCCACCGATCCTGTGCATGACGTACACAAAAAGAAAGAGGAAAAAAATAAAAGACAAAACAATACACAGCATTAAGAAGAGATATGAGATGAACACCATTTACCTCAAACTCAAATCTACAAGTGGTATAACGAGACAGAGAACATACAGAATGGCTGAAAAAAAGCCACTCTACACCACTTTAAGACACTAAAAACTACTTTTTTGTTGTACCAGGGAAAAGAAGGGAGAGGGGAGAAATTCCAGCTTCTGGAGTACTTTTAGAGAGATGGGGGGTAAAAAATGCCCCTTGAATCTGCCAGGGGAAAAGAAGTTGCTCAAATATGTCAGGGAACTCATTTATATCTCAAAAGGTGTAATTTCCACAGCCTCCTTATGAGACAATAAACTACCACAGCCACCTGTAGGGATGAAGGAATAAACAAGGGGAACGACAGCAAAGGGAACTGTGAGTTACTCTCCATCAGTCAGATATTGGTCCTTACCAGCTTTGGTTCTCCAAGATTCCTCTTCTAGTGCTGCAAGAAGTGATGGCAAAACCAGCTTCACTCCATGAGTACTCAAGTTGCTCATCACGGCTTTGGCACAGTCATCTGCAGCCTCCAAGGAGAAGAGAACATTTACAAGCTGTGTCACAACGCGTGCTTTGTCCTTCCTCAGAGACTCAATGTGAACAAAGCCTTCACATAAAATAATGTTTAAGTAGAGCAACGCAGCCAGCCAAGTACCTCCCCATTAATGGCCAATGAAATAAAGACACTTTCGGTTATTAAGAAAATCAAATTGTATGAGTGCTACCTCAAGGGATAGATCCACCTCGTCAGTTTGCCTAGTTACAAACAGTATTCCTATCCATTCTGTTTCGGTTTTCTCTTAACGCTCTGTTCTTAGAAATTTAAAGCATCTTACCTCTCGCACGTACTGGTTCCCATCTCCAAAACAAAGCAGCAAGTGAGGCAGCACATGAACCACATAGGGCTCAAAGAGCTTTCCAAGCATGCTGCAGAGCATCTCGAAGGCAAACAGAGCTCCTAAAAAACCAAAAAGGGCAGTCAGAGTAGAAAATACAACTTAATTTAAAGGGGATGTAAAGTGACGATAGGATTTGCCAAATCTCTGTAGAATTTCTCCAAAAGCACTGAAATCTCAAAGCTGAAGGTTTCTTGTCTTCTTGCACTTGTGGCTAGTGCTGTGGTAGGGATGTGTCAGGTCTCAGAAAGGACAACAAGAAGCCCAGTAGCATTAAAAACATGTAACAGTCCTCTGAGTCCTAGCTTAGATAAGCAGAAATAAGGACGGGAAACGTTCAGCAGCAAAAGGAACAAATAAGCTGTGAAAGCCCCTGTGGAGCAGCTGGAGTCAAATATTACAGTCGCAGAGGAAGCAGGAGCCCACCTACCGACCCCTGCCTTTGAAACAGGGAGGGAGAGGCGCCAAGAACGTTGTTTAGGACCAGAAGCCCTTCCTCCACCGCAGTGCAAAGAGTGCAGTTTCAGGACACTATACACTATCAATGGCCTCATGACAAACACTCCCCATTTCCCTCTCAGCAAACTTTAGTAAAATAAATGTAGGTAAACCAAGCACAGGGTTGAGGTATCATTTGATCTGACCACAATGGCAGTACATACAAGAGAAATCTGAAGTATTTGGGAGGGAAAAGCTGTTGTCCCTTACCCTCACGCCGACGGAAGTTCTTCTTGTCCTGGATAGCATCGGTCAGTGTGGTCATCATCTCCTGCTGCTTGAGAGAGAGGATGCCAAGGCCTTTCACCAGGCCTGCCAGCCCGTAAGCTGCACCTTTGCGCTCAGCATACTTATCAGACTCTAAAAGCAGCTGCATTAGCTTCTGTATCATTCCTCCCGCATCCTCCTTAATTGCCGGCACCAGAGGTGGTAAACAGCTTGCCACTGACTCCTGGACCTGTAAAACAATCCAGCAGCTATCAGATCACAAAGTATTCCTCACCAGCATAACTTCCTCATAGACTGCACCCACAAAGACAGCTTTCTGTCGCCAGAGCCATTTTTCATCTCTCTGACATCCCAAAAAGTACCATAGTGTTAACCTGCCTCTGAGTGGACCACGAGAATTCCTCCAGGAAGTCACCTACCTGCTGAGACGGGGTGGACAAGGCTGCTATCAGTTTGCCAACAATTGGTTTCACTTTAGGGTCACTCTTGTCCAGATGTTTTGCCAGTGAACCCATCAGAATGACCACGCTCTGCCTGACAGCATCATAACTGGCATCATTAGGAGCATTTTTCAGGAATTCTTCAAACACTGGCAAGAGAGAGTTAACATTGTCCTGAAAAACAAAACCACAAAACTTGCCACTACAGTCCACTCGGAATGAGATTTGCTATGCTCAGTGGACTTGTTTGCTCTTCTCTGAGCCAACAAACTGAACAATCACACTGTATTTACAGTTCATTTAATGTGTCACATCACATAAAACCTCGTGCCATCCCGACAGGCAACAAATATTTCCTGCTAGAGAGAAATTAGCTCTTAAAAATTAGGTCTCCCAAACCTGCCAGCATGACGTCCTGCCAGAAGCAACGCAAGCTACTAGGCAAGACTGCCGGCTGAAACATCAGTGCCTGCTCTTTCGCTTGCTCCATTCGCAAAAGGAGAACAGAAAGAAAGAGAAAACAAACTTCACGCTGCTTTTCTAAGAAACAGAAGGAAAGAATTAATATGAAAATATTCCAACTGTCTCGGACTTAACGGGAATGCAGAGGGCTGTCCAGAAGAGGTGACTGGCACATATGGGGAAATCATAAGCTGAGCAATGTCCCCCCTGCACACCTCCGGAGAAGGATGGTCCTCGATTCTCTGAATTACTTCCTTGTTTTCAGTTTAATTAAGCCAACAATCAGCAAGCTTTCATGTTTTTCTCTGCATGAAGCCTGGAAAGGAACTCTCACATTCCCAGGATTAAAAGATCTGTGGTCTGATTTTACTTTTATTACTCTAGTTTTATCCCATTTTAAGTCCGGTTGATTCAGGGCTATTTCTTTTTACAGCAATGACAAGGACGAACTATACTTAGTCAACACTAGACACTAACAGAACGACTCCAAACACACAAAAATTCCTACTACATGAAAGTTTTCAGCTGTTACAAGTAACAGCAGCCTCTAAGAAATAAAAAAAAAAACAAAAGAAAACCAAATCTGTGGGCTCCAACACAGTAGCTACATTTTCGTTCCATCTTTTTCCACTGCTAGAGAGAGAAATGTTCAGACTTACTTTGCCATGAGTGTTGAGCGTTGAAAGAGCTGCATCTAACATGCACTTCCTGACTTCAGGACTGCGATCATTCAGAGCATCCGGTACAAAAAACTGAAAGAGGGGCTTCACCTGAGAACTGTCCAGATGCTGTGAGAGCTTGTTGAGCGCCAAAGCTATGCCACACCTGCAAAGATGGTGAGCTTGTGAGCTTGAGAAGCCACTACACAGAATTTGCTTGAGGTCACAGTCACATTTGCTATCAGTAGTACATTACGGAAATTGAGAGAGAATCATTACAAAACGGAGGAGCTTCAGAGTGTCCAACCTACGGGCATTTCATTACATAGCCCCACGCTGCAGGTTCCCAAAAGGACAACAATCCTTCAGACATATAATGACTTTTATCCCAATTAAGTATTACAGACACTTGGGCCAAAGACATAGACATCAGGATCATCTCATCTACTGCTGAAATACAGCAGCTTTTCAACAAGGCACATCAGCACTTAAGACAGGTAGTGAACAAGATGATCTTCAATTAAACATCTACAAGGCATACAAGCAGATAAAAAGTAATTATCCAAACTGGAATTTGTCCAGTTCATTAATGCTCGCACTGCTGCTCTTGAAACAATCAATTACCCATACAGAGGTGGGAAGATAAGACAAAAATCAGACAGTCTGAGAGGGAGAGACTCTGGTCTTATCAGGGGGAAATAGAGAGGATAGCACACAATGTTTGAATGGGACTGAGAGCACTTCAGTTTGCCTGCCCAGCCTGCTTGAGGGCCACAAATCTTCTCTACTAGAAGGAAGCATGAAACAGCTGCATATATTTTGTTCCTTTACCATTCCCTTATTTCTCCACTGCCTGAACTTCTAAATAAAAATCCAGAACACCTCATTTGGGTGCACAGGAAGTGATGAGATCTGAAGATGATTGTACCTTGCTTCCCACTGGTCAGGCGGTGATTCAGATATCACTCGTCCCAAAGCATCCAAAACTGGAGGTGGCCTCTGCAAGGGGGAAAAAATTTCATCAGGATGCCTTTTCCAAGAAACACACACACAGAGAATACTCTCAGCCATACCCACGATGCCATTTTATAATACTGCATAGAGGTGTGATACCACTAGCAGAAAAGCGTGGTAAAAAAAACCAAGCAGAGCACCAGCTTTGGCCCAAAAAGACTGAGACTGACCCTGCTCTGCCACGGTCCTTTTGTATCACCTAAGGCGTATCTTCCACCCGTACAACGGTGCCATTACTGGCTGATAATTTGAGGCTGAAGACATTAAAGTCTGCGATAAGCTCAAACACAGCAACTTCATGTACATCCTCAAGACAGACGAAAGGAAAAGTGATTAATATAAAATAAAGCACAAGCTTGTGCCTGTCAGCCCCTCAGGACAAGAGTACTTACATAGAGCTTCTCCTGGTAGATCTCTGTAAGTTTGTTCATGACCTCTGCTGCTTGGTTTCGATACTGAGCGACAGCTCTGGAAAGAGCTTCAGCACCTGCTTGTCGCACTGCCTCTTCGTGGTAGATGACATCTTTGATCAGCAGAGAACAGAGGTCGGGCTGCAGCTCCAGACCCATAGACTCCCACAACCTGCAGCACACACAAAGAGGCGACCGACCTCACTTCAGCATGAGAAGCCACTGCTATAAGCAATATCAGGGTGACCTAAAGCTGCCCTCCACCTGCGGGAGGCAAAGCCCCTGCCAGTGGTGCTCCAGGAGGTGAGCAGAAGAGAGGTCTCCTTACAATCCATTCAGCCAGGAAGAACTCTTACCTCTCTGCCAACTTCTGAATCTCAGCTTCCACATCAAACTTTACTACCCAAAGGCGACGCAACAGATTCAGTCCGTTCTTTTCATCGCTGTCTGGGGTTGGTAGAACCATTTGTAGCTCCATCAGTCCCTGAATTAGTTTACAGAACAGTCAGTGCAAGGATCTGATTTTAGAAACAGATACTTCAAAACACTCAGAACCTTTGCCAAGTCAATCTCTCAGTGTTTTGAAGTGTCAAAATTCGTGTTTGCTCGTGCAGCATGCTGACAGTGTTGATCAAGGACTTCCTCTTGCTAATAGGTGAGATGGTGAAACTCAAGAGCAGCACTCCCTATGCAGGTTGCAGACTCAACTAGGCACTAGGGTGTGCTCTGGTGACCGCAGTCTTTCCTGCTCCCAAGTACAGAGAAGCCAGCTGAGGAGAGCTGAGCTGAAATTTATTTCATGGCAAAGAAAACAGAGCATCCTGGTTATTCAGTTCCTTTTTTATTAAGTTCTCAGAAGCAACTAAGCCTGAAGCTTTCCAAAACCACGGTGCCAATACAGACACAGCAATTCTTTGACAGCTTCTCTGGTTAAGACTAAGCTTTATGCAATTGTAAATAGGTGTTAAGGTGCTAGATTAATGGTTGGACTTGTCTTAAAGGTCTTTTCCAACCTAAATGATTCTATGATTCTAAGTTGGCATAATTACACCTGTCTTAACGAAACAAAGGCTTAGACAGACCCAGAGTACTCCTTTTTGCAAGATAAATCTAGCACAGAGAGCATTACTTAGAGTAGTAGCTACTGTCGCCTCCTGCAGACATATTGCCCAAAGACTAGCATCACAGCTGAAGCCTCCCAGTGTTACAGAAGATTCACCTCCCAAAAAACTAAGGAATTCAGTGTGACCCTGAATGATTCCCACCTACCCTGAGAGCTGCATCTCGAACATTCATGCACGGAGACTGCAGGGCCTGAAGTAACACATCGACCTCCTCCTGCTCTGCGTAGGCACAGCCATCCTCCCCGCTGCTGCTTGTGCACAGCGTGGTCAGTGCATTGGAAGCCAAAACCTAAAATGCCGTGAGGAAGTATTAGAGATTCCACCACTGCCTTCTGCTTCTGTGCATTTGGTCAAAGCAAGTGCAGGATGGGGGCTGAGTGCTATCGCAAGAGAAGAAACTCTCAAAGAACAGTGGCAAGGATTTGTGACAAAATTGAGGACTGATGGGTTCAGTCCAACCCTTCGCCTTTTTGTTATTTTTGACCTTTTTGCCATCTCATCCCTTAGAACAAAGTTTGCTGCTGGTTACTTGGGGGAGCAACTACTAAAGTTCTTTGCCAGAGCAAGGCCTTAGAAAAGGAATAAAATGTCACCTGTGGAAAAATGAAGAATATGTTTTGTGCAATAAAACCTACAGGAAAAAAGACAAAGGCATTCTGTCCCAAGAAGAATACCATAAGTCTAGGAGAAAACTGGTCATGTATCAACCACCAGCCTCAGAGACTTAAACCAGGTGGGTGCACTTCCCTCAGTTAGATGCTGATGAAACTTGGCAGAATCCTGACTGTGGTTATGAAGCCAAAGGCTCACCTGTAACCGTGGAGAACCCGTTCCTATCACCCGGGTCAGCAGAATCAGCATGTCCCTCCGGGGCAGCAACTCCGGGCCATTCTGAAAGGTTGGGGGGAGAAAAGGCCTTATGACTTGTGACTCCAAAGCACCCTGCCTGTTTATGACACTCCTTATAAAAATCACAATCAAAACCTAGGGCTGGAGAGGTAAGCAAAACCTGTGACAAAAAGCAATCTTACATTGTTAGCTTTAATTTGTAGAATTAATCTGCTTTGTCCAGTTTATACTTTAGCTGTTTTACCCCATGCTTCACGTGAACAACTGCTGAAGGAGGTCATGTCATACCCACAGCTCTCACTCACCTCATCCACCAGCAAAGCCTGGCCATTTGCCGATGATCTCAGCTGAGCGTGGACCGTAAGGATCTGCAGGATCTTGACCAGAAACTCCTCCTTGTCTTCACTGTCATGAGGCGTCTCAGTCATAACAGTCTTCAGGAGAGGAAAGACTAAGGAAAATGCTGGAGCTGACAATGGGGCAGCACCTGCAAAAAGGAAAAACAATCCTGTGAGCATAGCTGATCTTGTTATATCCCCAAATTTTATAACTCTAAGCATGTCTTTGTTTTATAATGTCGACTGGTGTAAGTCAATACATCTTGGTAGAGCATAATGGATACAGCCAGCTTCATTCAGCCTTATGTACACACATGCTAAGTGACCCGAAGTACTTCTGTGCCCCTAGAAACACACGGTCTAAAGGGCACTGCCTCCTGTGTGTCTGGACTTACCCCTCACAGACCAAATTTAGGGGCATCAAGCAGAGTGTGGCCAGCAGGTGGAGGGAGGTCATCCTCCCCCTCTGCTCAGCCCTGGGGAGGGCACATCTGGAGTGCTGGGTCCAGTGCTGGGCTCCCCAGCTCCAGAAGGACAGGGAACTGCTGGAGAGGGTGCAGCAAAGGGCTACCAAGATGATGAGGGGACTGGAACACCTCTCTGCTGGAGAAAGGCTGAGGAATTTGGGTCTCTTCAGTCTGGAAAAAAAGACAGCTGAGGGGGGACCTAAACAACACTTACAACTAACTACCTAAAGGGTGGGTGTCAGGAGGATGGGGCCAGGCTCTTCTCAGTGGTGACCGGGGACAGGACAAGGGGTAACGGGCACAGACTTGAGCACAGGAAGTTCCACCTAAACATGAGGAGGAACTTCTTTCCCTTGAGGGTGGCAGAGCCCTGGCCCAGGCTGCCCAGGGAGGTGGTGGAGTCTCCGTCTCTGGAGACATCCCAAACCCGCCTGGAGGCGTTCCTGTGCCCCCTGCTCTGGGTGACCCTGCTCTGGCAGGGGGTTGGACTAGATGATTTCCAGAGGTCCCTTCCAGCCCTATGATTCTCACAGGAGCTTGGCATAACAAATGCTCCCTCCAGACCTACACTTAGCCCAGTTAAACCTCAAGCACTAGATGGCTAGGGAAAACTTTTCCTTTCTACATCCTATCTGTGCTGTCAGAGAATGCCAGGTTTTAAATTTATAAGATGCAGATGAAGAGCACTGCAGATACAATACTGCAGTATTAGTCAGCTTATGTAGGGCACGGATAATGCAAAAGTAGTTCAAGGGAGAAATACTAAATACCAAACGCACTGTGAGCTCCTAGCTATTAACAGGAATGGCTTGGGTAAAACCCCCTCCATCTCTGATGTTGGATTTTTTTTTTTTTGCTCAGTATTCGTTTGCTCTTATGTTAGTTTTGTTTTAAATGATTGGACAGATATTTTCAGGCTTAAGCAATTGCCATTCTATATGCAGAAGGAGGAAGAAAGCTTTATCTAGAAGATAAATGTTCTATTAACACAGAGGCTGGTAGTGACCAATACAAAAAAGATTATAAAATGTATCTTGGCATTTCAGCAATGAATGATAAATTTTATCCTCCACATTAGAATGAGGTATGGTCTCTCTGAGGTCTCATGGTAAATAACATTGCAAGACTACACTCAAAGGAACTTGGAAAATGAGGAAAAATCATTTGGGAATATAACATGACTTGTCCAACAAAGCGCTATGGAACCTACTTCCTTTCTCCTGCAGAAGTGAAAAAAATATCAGATATTCATTTAATTAAGCACTGTAGGAAATTTTCAAGGACGAGGGTTGAAAATACTTTCACTACTTTTGGGAAATAAGCCTGAAAATGGATTTGAATGTTAATGAACTCGCACTTACTATGGAAATAAACTGCATAGTGGAGACACTGAATTATCACCGAGATGTTCAGCACTGAAGTGGTGCTCAACTGCTACTGCTCATCTGGGAAGATTGTGTGTGCCACCGCCACACAACTGACTGGCAACAGAACAGTAAGAGGAGAACTGAACTACTGGGGTAAGGGACAAACGCAACCCTACATTTCCTTTCAAAAATTATAAACCATCTACCACAGCAGCTTTTGATTGAGCTTGATGGTGGACAACTCCAAAGTCTGAACGAACCCCCTCTATCACTACAGCACACCAGATGCTTTAAGACACCCTGAGCCACCCCTGCTTCCATAGGAAGCAGACCTGCCCTCTCTCTCCTGTACTATAATCTTCAGCATAGTGGTACAAGTACTTGTGCACCACGTCGTGAAGCAGATTCTGGAAGTCATCTAGGTTAAAACTAGGGGGGGGGGGGGGGGGAAAAAAA
>VXBO01001565.1:823849-842229 GCA_013400135.1 Rhinoptilus africanus | reverse complement strand
AAAAAAAAATTCATTTTAACCCAAGATCATATTCTTGCAATGTAAAAATATTGGTGTTTGCCTTCGTGCTACAGAGTGGGAAAGAACTAGTTCTTCTACAACCATGCCAGAATAAAATATTCATGAATTGCAGCACTACACAGCAAACAAGCAGAGGCCACAGGCACTTCACTGCTGAGATCTCAGATAACAAGCAATTGTTTTGTCTCTCCACTTAAGTCTCACTGAATCACTTATGCTAAGTGGTGTTGAGAGGTAGGAACTGTCCTTGGCAAAGATGAGCTTTAGTTTCACTATTATTTCTGTTTGAACCATTTTAAGGAAAAATACTGTTATTTCATTTCTACACTTACTGTACTTGTAACATCATTTCTACTACTACCACTGCAAAAACTTAAGGTTTTTCTTATCTATGAAGACTTATCAGATTTAAAAAAAAAGGGAAGTCTCCCCTATAAAACATTATACAAACCATCAAAAGTAAAACAGCTCAGAGTTATTGCTGGAGAGGGGGCAAGTGTCAGAAGGATCAACAGGACTCTGTACCTGGCTCTCCCTTGCCCGTGCGGCTAGGAATGGTATGGGCATGCAGCAAGCTAACAACTCTGTTCAGAGCAGTAGGCAGCTCTTCTTGACACCAGGATTCATCTAATTCACATTCTGGTTTCATCAGGCGCAAGGTCACGTGGCTCACTAAAGTACCTGGTATGAAAGAATAAAGAATCCATGAGAGAGCTAAAACCAAACATTTCTTCAGAGAAACAGGAACACAGACCCAAGAGCTATAACAAAGCTCTGGGCAACAGCCCAGGCTGCAAAAGAGGCAGGGAGAAGGAAGCACAGCCCCAAGGCTTACAGGTGACAGCTTCCTTCACACTCAGGTGTGTGAGTTACACTCACATCCTCCACGCTCTGCAGAGGGGAGACAGTCCCACTGCCACCAAGTGCTCCTGAGAGGTGGTCACAATGACTAGACAACTCCTTGTCTTTGGAACCAGCCCTCTGCAGCAGCAGGACCTCCGAGATGTTGCAGTCATGTTCCTAAGCACTATTCCAGGGTGGTTTTTCCTCTTGGCTGTCTGTGGCACACAGTTATGATCCACAGCTTGTAAGAGCAAGGATTTTCACCACCCTGCAATAAAAATAATGCTCCCTACCCTTAAATAGCAACTGCAAAAACTAACCAAAGGTTTTCAGTCGAGCAGGCATGACACAGGAAGCTAAGGAAAGAAAAGGTTCCTTAATCCTTGGAGCAGCCAAAGGTGATCGAAAAAGCGGTAAGAAGGAACCAATGAGACCAGGGATGTACTGAGTTAGACCAGGAGGCTTTCTCTTTATAACAGTGTCCAGGAGTCCTAGGGCTGTTTCCAGCTCATTATCAAGCTGTAAAAGAAACAATTCAAAAGGTTACCATAAAAACTTCATCAGGAAAAAATCAAGTTGTTAAATCTAATTTCTAATGAAAGAAACAAATAGGTTATTGCCAAATATTCTCTATGCTACTCCTTTTTCCTGTTATTGAAATGACTTGGATCATGGTAGTTGCAGAGCTGGCAAAAAAGACCATCAAAACTTACCTCCTTCAGTCGTTTTCTTATCTGAGACTCCCTTTCCAGCTGTGCATGCATCAGCTCCTTCTGCTTGCTAGTCAGCTGCACCTCATCCTTTATTCCTTTCTTCTTCTTTATCTCCTGCAATAAAGAGCCATGGATGTTATTAACCGGGAGCTATTAACAACATCCCCTTAACTAGATAGAAAAGAAAGTTGGACATATTGGTTTTTTAGTAATTTAGTTTTAAAACAGCATCAAAATATTCTTCCAAGCCTCTCACTCTTAAGTGAAGACAAAAATGGAAATCAACAACACTTCAGTGTCCCATTAGCAACATAACATCAGTTTCTCTCATGTTTAAATAGGTTACAAATTATTTGATATCATTAAAAAGAGCTGCCCGGCTCCTTCTGAGGCAGAGGGGTATGTCATCCTCCCCACAGCAAACAGAAGTCAACCTTTACTAAAAGAATGCTCCAGGCAACCTGGTACATTCCCTTCCTTTCATCAAATTCTTCCCCCCACCTACACCCATTGCTCTGGCCAGACTGAGCTTAACTGCCAGCTGCCGACAGGATGGAAGCCCCTACTTAACAACACTTACTGAAAAAGTTACACGAGATACAGTGAACAAGAGAGGAAGAGAAACAACAGACACTACAAACTAATAAAAGGACTCACAAACAAGTAAAATACCACATAAACTGAAACAAACACAGATAAAAGAGAAAAGAAACTGATACATACAGATGTAAGAGAAGACACCATTTAGGTATTCGAAGAAGTTCAGAGAATCTTTCCCAACAGTGCACACACATATGCCAGAAGCCATGAAACTAAATATATGAAGTAGTAGTGAAGGTTCTGGCACCAGCCTGGCCTTCCTGTTCCCAGCAACTCACCTCCTTCAACTCTAGCTCAATGATTTGTTCCTTGAAGGAATAGGCTTTGTTCTCCCTCTTCATGTTAGCCTTTTTCATGCTATCCTGTTGAGCACTGAGAAAGAAAAGCAGAAAAAACAATCAGCGCTGCTCGGGACTAAAATTCAGGCACACAAATCCAGGATCTCCTCTCCAGAAAGAGCATCTGGCAAATCCACTCACTGGCTAGATGTCAGCAGCAATCAATCCCCAGGTGCACAGAGAAAAGAAATTATAAAGTCTTACCTCTGTATTATAGATTTATCATACAGTTCTCCCTCTGGTGTCTTCATGATGGCAAATTCCTCTCGAGTAACCTGGCAGAGAGCTGGATTCTCCATCGATGCTGAGATAGTGCTGATGAGCTGTGGGAGCACTCTACCAGGTGAAAGCAGAGAGAGAGATCCCACTGCATTCATAGATGACTACCAAGAAAACAAAGGAAAGAACATTATTTTTGATATTACTTGAAATTGTATCAAAAAAGTATGCCCTGTTGAGGGAGTCTACATTATATTCTAATTCCTTGTTCAGTGGGTACTTGAATCTTATCTAGAATTCTACTCAGTTGCTGGTACACATTCTTCTGCCCTTAAATCCCAGCTCCTTTTCTAGAGACGTTCTCTTTGAACCTGCCTTTTCCCCGCCTTTTAGACAGATCTCCTTCCTTATAGATCAGTTAGTACTGAACTCCTTCAGAAAATTCTCCTGTTCCAAAGTATCTCCCAAAACTAACATAAGGAAAGCAGAAGTTTATCACCTGGTTCTCCAGAGTGTAGGCAGTGATCCTGGATAATATGTCATTCAGGTGTTTGCTAATGAAATCTTTGGGATCTATCTTCATCTTGATGAGGAGAGCTGGCCAAAGACCCGGCTGCACTGCCACTAGCAAGAAGAATAAATGAGCATAATAAATATGAAGCAGACCGCTAATATAATGAAGCAAAAAGGTAAGATAAAACCCCGACATTAGCCATGGCAGTGGTCTTATCCCTTCACGTACCTACAGATGGATGGTGGCTCACCAGCAGCATCTCCAGAGCCAGCTTTTCAGGCTCCATGGAATCCGCATCCTGCCCTGCCACACTTGAGATGACACAGAGTGCCTCATGAAGGACACGGGGAGGAACGTATGTCTTTCCTAGCTCTGACAGTTCTCCCGACTCCATCACCAGGACCTCATGCGGCAGAACCTGAGCAGAGAACTTGCCATTAACACATCACAGCAAGCTTTCCTGAGCCCTGAGCACACTTCCACACAGTGACACCATACTGAACACCAACAACCAACTCTGTCTGTCAGTACCAACAACCTGAAGTTTTCAAAGGAAAGAAGGGTTAAAGGGTAACAGTGGTACCGAAGCACAGAGATGACAGTGGCAGAGAGACTAAGAATTAAGGACTATACTAGATTGGGCAAACAGGGGTAAAACAAAACTAAAACGATCATTTTTGGCAAAGAGGACTTTGGAAAAGGTTGAACCAGCTGGCTGGGAACAGTATGCCCAACTTCTGCAGTCCGATTTTACCCAGTATCTTTTCAAAAAACACTTTATTCAGGCTGTATCTCTGACATGGGAAGACTATTTACAAAGTCCCAGCCTTGGTACCTAACTAATACAACTTAATCTATTATACAACTTGAATGGCACTGGCTTAGCAGCAGGTCCAATGATACAGGACTCATTGTTTCCTTTTTTATTTTCATTTTTTATAATAGTTGCTACTAAAGTATATTACATTTGTTTTAAATTGGCAGCCTGAGCTATAAGCCAGGGCCAAAGAACTAGGATACCAAGAAAGAAACTAAGCACTTCATCTTCCAGCAGGGATTAAATTTGGATTGAAGCAATAGAAAAACATATAAAACTGCAGCTTTCTACCCAAATAATTTTGAATAACGTCCTCTGTGTATACAAGGAAGGCTAGGCACACCACAGGCACTGATGCAGTAATATCAGTCTGGAGAATAGAAGGCTCCAAGGAGACCTTACTGTGGCCGATCAGTATCTGAAGGGGGCCTATAAAAAAGCTGGGGAGGGACTTTTTAGGATGTCGGGTAATGGTAGGACTAGGGGGAATGGATTAAAACTAGAGATGGGTCATTTCAGAATGGACATTGGGAAGAAGTTCTTCACCTTGAGGGTGGTGAGACACTGGAAGAGGTTGCCCAGAGAGGGGGTGGCAGCCCCATCCCTGGGAGTTTTTAAGGCCAGGCTGGTTGGGGCTCTGAGCAACCTGATCTAGCGGGAGGTGTCCCTGCCCAGGGCAGGGGGTTGGAATCAGATGGTCTTTAAGGTCCCTTCCAACCCTGACAATTCTATGATTCTGTGAATGTGCAGTAATCTAGTAACAAGGGGTAGTCTAGGAGATGATAGAGCTGGAACTGAATCATCTTCGTATTACACTGTATGTCAATACAAAGAGCAAACCTAGGGTAGGGAGGTGACTGGCAGCACACAAACAACTGGCTAAGCAGAGACTAGGCTCCTTGAGTACTCACCTTATGAGAACTGAGAACCACTTTCAGCTCCTCCAAGAGCCCATAGGCCAGTTTGTACCCTCCCAGAGAGGACAGGAGCTTCTTAACTGTTTGATGGGCCTGCCTTCGAACATGCCAGATCCGACTCAACAGTACTGCAACAAGGGCACGGTGATACTGCCTGCAAACAGAGAAATAAACAGGTTTAGCAAGGGAGGCAGCTCTGCAAACCAACTGGACAGAAAAGCACAAGAGTTCAACATTTTGTGCAAAGCCCCAAGCTCGCCCTCCTCTCAGCTGCCCACATTAACATTCAGGGATAAGTCATGGATCGGTGGCAGCAGGAGCAGACTACGTACTGAACTTTACTTTCAGGCAGCCGTTGTGCATGATCCAAGAGAAGGCGCTCTGTCAGCTGCAGCACTGTACACATTGCTGTGGGAAAAGACAAATATTTAAAATAGCATGAGACTTCATAAGGAAACAGATTTGGATTTTTTTTTACCTGAAAACAAACAAACAGCAAGAGGGACACATGAAAATAGCTACCCAAACTGAGCCTCTATATAATCTTCTCAGTGAAGCTCGAGGCGAATCCAACTCAGATCTGCCAAGACTGGAAATGGAATCATGGTTCAATAGAAATGTTGTTAGCTGGATCCCAGCAGAATTTTCTTTACCATGTGACCTATTTCTGTCTAAGTCAACAGAGCAAACCATACCATAAACACCATGCTCACTGCACCAGTGCTGTTAATCCCAATCATGCTGCTTCAGGATAGCTGCAGGCTTGGGAGGGAAAATGAATGGATATACACATTGCCCTCAGGAAACAGGGATGAAATTATGTTATTTCCCATTTAGAAAACTTTACCTCTTCAAAGCTTGGTACAAAAGATAAATTAATTCATTTCAGAGAAATGATTCATGAACTCATTTCAAAACTTTCAGTTTAAAATGTAGCCAGTAATGTTTCCTGTTGGCCACATTCCTTTTTTTTTTTTCAATTAGTCTTTATACACAAGCGAACAAAATAGAGCATAGAGACACTAATACATAGCTCAATTAATTTCCTATCTGTTACTACTCTTCCCCCATATATTTTAAGATTTTCAACTACATGTTTTCTCCAGTCTTATTTTACTTTTTCCCATCTCCTTCATTTTGGGCTTCTCCACAGCCTTTACACTGGCTGCAACTATTTAGTTACGCAGTGGGATACCACACAGGTACATTTTGTATTAGAAAGACTTTTACAGAATATACAAATTTGGAATTATAAAAGTTTGATAACTCAGGTTCATTAAGAAATAAATTAATTGTCAAGCTCAGACTACAACTAGTCTGAATGTACTTCTGAAAGCGCACGCTGTTCATTTTAATCTGAAACTGGATCCTCCAAGGGTCACATAGCAGGGCTAACAGCAACAGTAGCTCTTGTAAGTACTAAGTAATAGAGTTAAAACTGGATATACAGTAACTGAGAATTTACCTTCCTCTGATGCAGACTGTAAGAACTTCTCAGATGTAAAAATTTGTTTTTTCTCATCCAGAATCAGCTGCCAGAAACCGCTCAGCTTAGACTCTGACGGGAAAAGAACAGATGTCTATCAAGGATGTTTCAAAATAAGGCAGATCTCAGCAGTGTACATAAAATACAGCAGAATTCTGTCTCCTGAAATCACTCAAGTTGTTTCTAGCTTTACTTGTCCTCAGTTATAAAGCCTCTCACCTCTCTTATTCAGATCTATAAGCATTTCCAAAACCCACCTGCTGACAAAAATATATTTCTCTGACACTTTTGAAATGCAAACTCTGTTTCATCTTAATCTTTCATAGAGTGACCCGTCCTAAAAATGAAGGAAAGGAGGAAACTGGCGTGTTGCTCTCGACAGACAGAACACACCTGGATTTTATATCCTGGCAGATGTATGAATTCAGACAGTTCTTGTAATATCCTCTAACAGAAGACAGAATTCCAGTCCTTGTGCTTTACAAAGGCGGTTGCAAATAATACCTTTAATGCATCAGTCAAGCCCTAGCATGCAAGGTCTGGGTGAATAACTTCCGTCAGAATAAAGAGGAATACTCCCTTTCAAAGCCACGGAAGAGCAAAAACTCTTCACTGACATAACGGAGACGGGAATAAATCCTGGTTTACAAAAATACAAAATATTGCTTCTCTATATAGAAGCAATACAGAGTAAGGAACAGTATCTCATGCACATTGTCAAGGAAAATGGTAACCCTCAGAACCTGCTTATATTGTATTCTACTAGATGTTTTGTGACCTTACCAGTTTGTCCCTCAATTACAGACACCCTGCAGATCAACAAAGCTGCAGCAACTCCTTCAGTTACCATAGGAACCTGAGTGCTCTGAGCTGCTGCTTTTTCTACTGTCTGGATCAGCATTGGCAGCAAGTCCATTCCCTGTAATAACGTGTCACCTGAGAAGACAGAGAGAGACAAGTTACAAAACAACATGGTCCTTCACACTTTACATCACAAGGGTATCAATGGTCCTTCTGTTGTCGTGAGACAAGGAAAGGAACCAGAAACACACCGGGAAGATTCTCAGTCTCCCAGAGTATTTGCCAATCACTGCTATCATTAAACTTTTAACTATGAAAAGCTAGACAATAATCACTTTAGTCCCTTCCTCACAGATAAACCAGTCCTGTCTCAATACAAGTTTCTGTTCAAGGGATGCAAAAAAAAAAAGCTGATTCAGTTACATTAAAAGAATTGATTCAAATCACAGGATGTCTGACTTGAAAGATTTTGTCTCCCTAAGAGAGTAAGAGTAAATTCCTGGCAAGCCACAACCATCTGTTCTACTTCAAACATTCACAAGTCAAAGGATCCCACTGGTCCCTGACCCTCACTTCCACTAGGTGTTCCTGGTATTTCCAGAAGCAACATTTCACACACAATACTGAAAATGGAAACAAAAGATCCTGTGATTTTCCATGTTAAGTATTCACAAGTAGTGTTTTAGCTATAAACTCCTCCGAGTTGGAATGTCTCTTTTCCTTATGTCCCAGCTGGACGCTTTGTTGGGTGGGTCAAAGCAACAGCAGTCAGCGTTCCAGTGCCGAGTAAATTATTGTGGAATTTGAATGTCTTGGGCCCTGATCCCTTTAACACCTGCACACATCACACACAAGTAATTCCCCTTGCCCATGGCAAACATGAACAACTTCAGGTTCACCATGCTGATGTCTCTGAAAGGACCACCATTCTGTGACATCAAAGTAGTTTTAGAGTGGCTTTTTCAACCCTATGGTAGCACAGAAACTCCTGGCAGCTACAATAGACAAATCTAGAACTACAATTTCACCCGTACCCATACTGAGAAAGTGATGGCTAACCCACTGTACCTATACAATAGACTGAGTTATTGACCTCTTAAGCAAATGTATACCATCCTTTTGATTCACGCTGCACCAACAAGAAAGGGAGATCCCACATGCAGGCATCAGACTGATCACCTGTTGACCCATGGATGAAACACTGAAGTCAAAGAGGACGGGACCAACAGAAGCAAATCTCAAAAGGATCACTAAAAGTTTGGAATTTCTGACGATCTTAATTTCAAACACGTTCGTTTAATTTTTTTTTTTTTAAAGCTCCCAAAAGCCAAAACCACAGACCAGGATCCCAGCGTGCTGGGTGTTGTATAAAACAAAAGCATAATCCCTGAGCTAAAAACCTTACAATTCAAGTGTAAGACAAAAATAAAGCAATCAAAAATTACTTTGGGGGTATATGAAAAGACAGCATGATGGGCAGTAATGCTAGTTATATAAGGAGACAAACCATTTTTGGAGGCTTGAAGGGAAAAGAGAGTTTAAAGAGAAATATAAAGGAGGTTAATGAACAGATACTGCCTTACAAAATCTTTCTTAATCTACGCAGCTATCTACTTATATCAGGAAGTACAAAAGCTGATTACTCTTCTCTTAAGCCACACAGTCAAGAGAGTTATTAACAGCTGCACAATTTTACCTTTGAAAGAGGCAAGCATGCACTGCAGGTAGGCATGTCTCACGGCTGAAGTAGAGGTTTTAAGGCTAAAGGCTTTCTTTAGCCATTCTATCAGCTTCTTAGGAACTTCCGTGGTGAACCGAACACACCAAAGAGCCAGGACAGAGACTGCATGAACCAATGTGCCTTCATGGACTAGGGAGCAACACAGAGCTTATGTCAGAACACGCAACTGCATAAAACAGAGGAACGTAAAACTGAAAGCGAGTAACAACATCAGGAGAAGGCAGGAAAGAATGCATGTGCCTCCAAGAGACACAGCACTGTCTCCAGGACTCATCAAAACGGAGCAGCGGATTATAAAATCCAACACAACAGGCAAAAATCTGGGTTTAACCGCAGTAACGGCCATATGAAAATCCTGCTCAAGACAAAAGCAGCTTAGCAAATCCAGAACAAAGGCAAGAGGTCTCACCTTCTTGTTGCAGGAAAGGGATGAAAAGCTCAGCCATAGTTCCAGCCAGAGCTTGGCTAGAGGATCCAGAAACCACATGGTGACTAAGGCTGCCAATCCCTGAAAGGGCAGATTTCTCTAATTAGCTCCCAAACTACCAGCACTTCGAATAAAATCTAAAACCAATCAAGAAGAACCATTCACATTTCAACCATTGCACAGATATTTCTCCCCTCTGTCACTACATCTGGATGTAACATCCACCCAGTATTGCCATTGCAGGACCTCTGCCTTCAGTTTTACCCAGGATACAGTCATCCTCCTGACATAAAACATTTTAGCCTACCGGCCATTTATTTCCTTTGAAGAGAAAGTCAAGAACTGGTGTGCGGTATGCAGCACCCTCCATGACATTAACCACAGACAATTTAGATCGACAGGCAGGGAATCCTAAAAGTTTAAGTTCAGATCTCTTTCATTCAGCCTTCTGCTGAATTTCCTCCACCAGAGAAGCAGAGAGTGACTTACCTGAGAGGACACTCATCTTCTGAGCAACAACTGTCAGCTTCCCTTCTGAGCCTGCCGACGAGAAACAAATGGGTGATGGCTTACTTACCGACAGACAACAGCTATGTGCAACATCAAGAATCTTCTCTAAAAATACAAAAGCTTGCCCCATTACCCATGATCCAGGTTGAGCCGCCCCTACCATACAGACAGCTAAGACAACAGAAAATGCAATACACAAAACTCCTTGAAGCTGGCAAACCTTTATTCATCTCAACTGCTTATCCTACAATTTACTCACCCCCTAAGATGGCAAAAAGGTGTCTGCCCAGTGACTCCACAGCCGAAGGGTCACTACACTGTCGAGCCAAGTTCTTTAATGCCACAACTGCTTCATCCATCAGCTGCACACTGTTGGATTTCAGATGACCTAGAAAATAATGCACAAGCTAAGAGCTCCTTAGGACAAACTGTACAAAATTGGCAAGACAAGGATACATGTTTACATGTTTACTCAGCTTCTGGAACTGTCACGTGAACTATTCCAGTTCCAACTTAAAGCATCATTTTCCCTCCCACATAAACTAACTTCGTCACCAGTAATCACACTGTTAGAGGTACCACCAGAAAGTTGGAAGAAAGCTTTATTCTGAATTCAACATTCCCTCCAGAAGTTAGAGTACTTACTGGCCAGTCCTTTCACAATGTCGAGAGCATACTGGCTGAGATCCAGGTTCACAGATACGAGCAGGCAAGAGATTGCTGAAGACAGAAGAGATAATGGCATATTACATTTTGTAAAGAAACCATTTTTAGCATTTTAGTACACCCTTCTCTACAGCTGACATCAAGAGCGGACAGGGTCAATAAGGAGTAGTACAAAAAAACCCTGAAATTGATTCCCAGTGAACAGATTAATTCAGGATTATTCTTAGCACTCAGCTGTGAAATTCTGTCCTCGGTGCAAACAGTAGCTATCACATACCCAGACACTTGGGATCACACCACAAATGTTGCTTCTCCACATCCAATCCTTAGATGCCAGACAATCCTGCCGCCTGCACTCACAGGACCAAAAGCACAGTCCAGAGATACACACTGCCCCGGCAACTCCAGACCCCTAAGGAAAAACTGTTTGCGCTCTTTGACACAGCAACGCAGGGAGATGAAGACTCACTTTCAATTACGTTCTCAGGGCTCCGTAGCAGGGATTTCTGCAGAGTTGGCAAAACTAAGTCCTTGAATTCAGCATGAGACATGTACCGAAGGAGCGGGGAGCAGCTGTCCTGCAAAGGGAACAAAGCGCTCAGCACAGCAGCAGTGCACGTTGCACGCAGGACAAAAGCACAAACAGCTCTGCAACAGGATGTCTCACCAGCACGTGCTTCTGAGGCTTTGTCTTGCTCATAAGGATGGTCTTCAAGTAGAAATCCAGGAGAGCACTCTGAAGAAGCAGAAACACCAAATTACAGCCACATCAGAACCCATACACAGCTCCTCACACACCACCAGCAAGCCAGGCTTGACAACCCACCTCACTCTCCTCCAAAAGGCAGCCCTACCCACTAAGCAGAAGCTTTGCTTCCATCCTCACGTAAAACAGCCAAGCAGAGATCAGCGCGCTCTGCTCTGCCCTTCAGCCCAACACTCCGAACGCACTGAGAGCTAAATGCTGTCTTCCATTCCTACAACAGGGGATGTCCTGGTTTGAGGTAAAATGGAACCAATTTTCTAATTTGTAATTTTACTTTTTAGCTGGGCCTCTTTTAAGTCTGAAATTAACAGCACATTGCTCAGAAACTGTTCACTCTCAGAGTGATAAGACCTGATTATACCAAGGAATGGTACGCACAGAGGCTCCTGCTTATACTCATTGCTATAACAACCAAGGTCAGCTAACTTTGCTGTTTGCCCCATTAGAGGGTCGGAAGCGGAGAAGCGCAGAGGGGTCACACCTATAGGGAGGAGCAGACAGGACAGGTGACCCCAAGCTGACCAACAGGGTATTCCATCCCATCTGCATCACGCTCAGTATAAAAGCTAAAAAATCCAAAAAAAAGCAAGGGGGCTCTGGCAAGACTGCTCTTGCTCTGACTCATTTTTTCTTCAATAGCCAACATCTGAAGAAGACCCTGTCTGTTCGTCCACCTTTAATCCCAATCCGAGCACTCCTAACTCTAGTTCTGAAATTCAGCTCCTGTCTGGCGCTGACTCCAGCCTAAGAGTTTCCCTGTGCCTGCTAGTGACGCAATCGTCATCCTTAAGAGCTAAATACAGTTTTCTATCTATTGTATACTTTTTTTTATTTTCTTATTATTTCTTATTTTCCTTATTTATTATTCTTTTCATTAAAGTAGTTTAGTTCTTTTTCTAAACTCGTACATCTTATCTCTTCCTCTCCTCTCTGAGGAGACGGGGGGGAAAGAGCCATCTGTCGTTCTAATTAGCCAATTCATCCAAAACCAAGACAGGGGAGAAGGCAGGACACTGCAGCGCTGGCCATCTACGTAAACGCACAGGGCACAGCAAAAAGCCACGTATCTGGCACCTCCTCTATAAACCTATCCAGCTGTTGTAGTCACAAGTGCATTACTACTCATTTGACAGATAATGAAACAGGAGCAGATGCAAAGGACCGACCTCACTGAAACACCTGTCCACCCCCCTTCTCCATCATGACAAGCAGCACCTATTGATTACAAAAAAAACCAAAACACAAACAGTACAACAGATTTACCTTGTATCGTTTAATAATATCAACTTCCTTCTGGGCTGTGCAAAACTGCACCACAAGACCCAGCATTGCAGCGTAACTCTGGTTTGGTTCAAGACCAAGAATGACAGATAGGTACTGATCCACCAGATCCTGATTCTGAAGAGAAAAGAGCAAGGCACGTTAACATAAGAGAAATTAGAACAGGGACTGAATATGGTCACGTAAGGCATACATCACCTCTTTCCACAGCCTGTTCAATTTCTTCACGGCTCCATCCACCGCCTGTTTATGAGAACCTCCCAGGACTTCCAAAAGGAGCAAACACTGAACCTCCACCTGACAAAGAAATCAGCCAAGAAAACCTTCGTGAACCTGCTTCTCAGAGAGCTCGTATCAAACAAGACGTGTCAGATGCAACCGATTAGCTGGATTTGCTTATGAAAAAGTCCTTAGGTCACCTAACTTCTTCCAACAAGCTGCCATCGCTTTCATCCCCCGCACACCACTTTGCAGAACCATGCATAACAATTTTGGAAACTCTGACTTTAAAAATAGCGACTTATATCAGATTATATCTCTTCTTAAAATGTGTTACAACTATATTCCAAGGTGCTATGAGCATGGTCAGAGGTTCAGGTTGCTAATACAGCTGAAAAGAAAGCAAAAATCTACTTGTCGCTGTATGACAGAGCAACATGCAACTACTGCAAGGGAGGCACGAGGAATTCATGCCACGCTGCAGACTGCACCTTGGAGGCACCACTAGCCCACCTGGCCTACAAACACTGGTATGAACCATAGTACACAGAGCAAGACTGCCCCACTCTCAGGCTTTGTACACTTCTTGCTTTCTCCGGAGGAATAGGAGAGATCAAAATACACAAGAAAGCAAAAAAAAAGATTGTAACATAAACCTGGATTTTAACATGACATCATCACTTATGTTCAGAATTATTTGCAATGTTTCAGCAACTTAAAGACATTAAAAATATTTAAGTCCTTATCTCAGAAGGGATATTTCTGCAAGCTGAAAAGAACCTACCAGTTTTTTCCACGTTTCTCCCTGTCTCTTTTCAGGTGTTGGAAAGACTGTGCGTACAAGCAGGCATGTCCAGGAGAGTGCCAGCAGAGCTGCAGATCCACTGCTCTTACTGTTGTACAAACGGAAGAAGGATGTAAATCTACAGCTCCCAATACGTAACTTACCCCTACTAGTCCATAACACACTCATCTTGGCACGAGTCAGAACACCGCCTCATAAGTGAGGCAACATTATCATAGAAAAATACAGCAAGTCTTAGCTTTTAAAGGAAATACTTGGTCCTCAGAAGCTCCGTGTTTCACCTCCTGTTTAACACTCAGAACTTCTGAATGGCACAAAAGAGGCTAAATCTCACCTTGTTGGAGATGAAAAAACTTAGCATAAGAAAGACCATTTTTGGATCTTCCCAGTGGCATTAGAGAAATGAAAGTTAAATACTTTGCCAACTGAGAGTGCCCAAAAAGTGACTCCAGATTCCTCATCTGCTGCTCATCTTTTATGTCAGAGCTTCCCAGCCTTAGATTGCCAAATTGTTTCTCAGCTTTCATTCCTTCCTGGCACACTACTCAGTTCTGGCTTCTGATAACTCTCACCTCCTCCCTCCACTTCAGGTAACAGATCCCACCTCCCAGCTTCCTGAGGATCCTCATCCCATTTTGACCTTTACCTCAAAGTGGAAGAATGTAGAAAGTGTCCTTGGGTACAAGGCCAGCCACTGTGACTGAAGGGTAAATATCGTATCACTGCAAGCCTCTAAACCAAGATCAGATATTTTTCTAAAAGCCACGCTTCTATTCCGCCATGGAGGCATTGCAGGACGACTCTCTGGCCTGTATCAGCTGAACAATTCCCTAAGTCACCTTTTGGAACCACTGGTGTTCCCATACGCTACCACAATACAACAGCAGCGTCTTTTTCAGCTCAGCTTCAGATTTCATTATCTTCCTATCTACAATACAGTCTTGAATTCCATCAGATGAATACCAAACGGACAAGGAAATTCTCTTTCTTAACCATTTTGGAAACTTTCTTGATAAAAGGGTTTATTCCTCATGTCTCCAGACTTGAAGGCAAAACTGTAACTCAGACCCAATTCACCATCAGTAATGCCAAGATAGTCTTTCTGCTTTCACAGAAGACATGCAAGAGTCAAAAAGGGAACATTTGAATGGTCATTAACAGCTTTGTCTCTAAATGTTTTTAACACCTCTGGCAAGCAGCAACAGAAGAATCATTCTGAACACAAGAGGAACTACCAGCGACTCAGAATCACTTCCACACAAAGCAACTCATCCAGCACCTGGGGACTCCAGCCTTGCCACCGATCCCTGACGACTGAAGCGACTGCAGAAGATTTTTTGCTGTTGCATCTGGCTGGGATTCTGCGAGCTGCTGAAGGGCCAGCTGCAGGGCTCTGCGGGATGCTGCATCGCTAGAAAGAAAAACATATCTCCATGAACATTACAAATCCTGCCAACACTACACATACTACTACACTTGCATCACACAAAGGATTCTGCTTTCTCATTCCAGCAGTTGAGCTAATAGTTATTTTATCCTTGCTGTTCCAAGAAGAGAAGTTTCTGGCAGAAATCTCCATTCCCTTCCTCAGCCAACAAAAGTTATGCCAAGGCTCTCCGGCAGGTTGCAGAAGAAAACACAGGTTCTGAACAGCTTCTCTACAACAGGCTGCAATTTAATACGATCTAAAAGATGTCTAAAAGACACCTTAGTCTTGCTTCACAAGGACATGGGCATTCGTTCTTACAGACTGAACACAGGATGCAAGTTTTAATTGCAAAATTAAAAGGGAAACACAAGCTAAGCATTGTAAAACTTTTTAGTGTCAAATATAACTCGACAGCCTAATTACCAGACGGCATGTTTCAGTGTCGTGCATCTGAGTGACATTGCATGCTAACATTTCCAGATGCTCCATACCAGTTTAATAAATACATAAATACCGACAGATTAAATCATACAACCTTTCTACATTAACTTACTCACCGGTATCGATGCAGAGTAAGGCAGAAGAGTTTGCAAAGGCCTTTCACTGCACCCTCTGGAAGATCTGTAACAGATGGTATTTCAAAATATTTCTCCATAAATCATCAAGCTCCTCATCTTCAACACAAACACCATCCACTTCACAACTGATATCAGTGAAACACTCACAGCCTCCCCACATCCACGAAATTGTCTTCAAGGATCATAGTCAGAGTTCTCCCTTTTTATACATTTTATGCATGTTTTTAAAAATAAGAGCAAAATTGGAACACACGCTAATCCACGGTCATCTTCAGAAAATGAGAGAAATCAAAAAGATTTTTTTTAAATTTGTTTCAGCTGTTTTATTAAGACTGTCTAAAATCTTCCATACTCTCCCCCTCTCTACATGTATGTACGTACTAACTGGAAAAGCACACATGCTAGTAACTGGAGTTCTGGGTTACCTACAAAACCCATGCCTAGCATTCACACTGTGAGAAAGCAGACTCCAAATGCTGCCAGTCCCCTGCCTCAAAAAGCTACCCCACAAGCTTCTCGCAGCCTTTAAAACAAAATACTTTAACATTCTTCCCCACCCTGGTAACCCGAACATCACCCCAGAGCTTTTACCTTTCCCTGAAATGCATTTTCCCAGCTCACTGAGGATCTCTCTCCGTTCCTTCACGCTGGCTGTGGTTACCTTTACCGCAAACCGCTTCAGTGTGTCAGAAATCTAAAACACAGGGAGGAAAAAACATCACACTGCCTTCAATACCAACACAAAGAACACAAACCCAGGGCGAGCAAAACGCATCATCTGCCACCACGCGACCTCTTGGTGACCAACTGTGACCACTCATGGTCTTATCTGCTGGAGAAAGGGTCACTGTACATCATTCACGATGAAACTCGGAAACCTCCCCCTTCGGCTGAAGGATAACTGCTTTCTGTTTGTTAACCTGTGCCCCTGTCACAGCACTCACACTCTGCAAGATACGTTTATCCCTCTAAAAGTAGGACAGAGGGAGAGGTAAGATCAATAGCCTAGAGTACAGGACCATTAAAAGCAACCCAAAAAATAGACCTCAAGAACTCACAGGTGCTTTTCAGTGCACATTACCTCCCAAAGCCCACGCATCCCCAAAGGGGCACTTCTAACTGCAGATGACCCAGGCCTGAGTGTAGCCACCCATCCTGAAAAACTAATTTGTGGTTTCAGGCCGCCAATAGTTATGAAATTCTGTACACAGGCCCCGCAAAAGCACGAACCGCTCACCTTTAGTCTTTTCCAGAATTAACAAGCACGTCACAGGACCTGCCAGATTACAAAAGGTTGTGCCTCGCTACCAAACTCCTTCCACGCGCTACCAGTGGTGCCCAAGGTTACCCAAGCACAACGCAAAATCCCATCACACAAGTGAATGTTATTTTTCATGCCTGCGCTACCGTGCACCTGGAGCTGCCGGGGGGAAGGCACCCAGACCCCCCACGGGGTTTAACTCCTGTAAATAGTTTGGTTTAGTTATGAAGTGCTACCAAGACAGTGCGATATGCTGCCTGAAAAGACTTAGAAAGAAATTTAAGTTCTCGGTAACCAGCTCCTTGAACTACCGAAACCATTTCCATGAATTTCCAAGTTTTGCAAGATCTGCAAGACAAAAGACTTTGTGTGGGCTGAACAGGACTCAGCCAGGTGTACACTCATGGGTTTTCCGCATTTACGTAAAACAAAACACATCTCTCCAGGAGAGGCTTTTAAAATTCAGCTCTTAAACTGAGCAACTTTAGATCTTAATAATCATCATCTTTAGGAAGGGTAGCAAATAAGCGTGCCCTTAGAAACTCGTCAAAACTGTTCCTTCCCTCTTCAGGCAAAACTCCACAAGCCTTTTTCTAAGCACAGGAAACCAGGCAATTGAGAAGCAGCCATTGCCTCCACCCTTCTGAGAGCTGCTCCCAGTGAAGCCTTGCTGCTGAGGCGAGGAAGGGTAATCCTGTGCAGCGGCTACCAGGGATTTGGAGAGGGCGGCCACACCGCCCAGACCCTGTGACCACCTCACACCCTCAGCTCTCCTTAAAAACTGGCCGAAAGCGGGGCTGCACCTCTGAACAGCAGGATACAGGTCAACCAGTGGAGGACGTGGTTATCATCAGAACTGACAGAACCAGGTGCAATTAAGGAGCTCCTCTTCTTTCAGACCTTTCAATTACCTGAGTTCACCATACGCAAACTCGAAGCAAGCTGCACTTACTCATGCTGCTTAATCACAAGCAGGGAGATGTACAGACATGAAAAAACACATTAAAATTACCCTAACAGCCCAGACATTCAAAGTATAAATCACATACAACACCACAGGACTCTCCCAGCAGCTTCATGCCTTACACAGATGGCACAAACCATGGCTGCCCACTCTCCACGGAAGAGCCACTGGGACAGGCTTCACCCGTTTGCTTTTTCTTTTTATTAAGACGTACACATACATACACGCCTTACAAAGCCAGAACGCAAGCAGCGCTGCTGCAAACGAATACAGAGAACAAACGCGGTATTTGTCCTCGTGAGGACCTGCTGCCGCGAAGGCCGGGATTTGCCTTGGGATCATCCCCCCCGACGGCCCCGAGCTGCGGACACAACCCCACCGGGCTGCAACAGCCGACCTCGGCTGCCCGGGCGGGCTCCCCCCGGCAGGCCGGGCGCGGGGAGAAGGCTCGGCGTCCCCCGCTC